>JALGBA010003992.1:40000-49299 GCA_023970755.1 Azemiops feae | reverse complement strand
AGTGCCAATCAAAGAAACCTTGACAGCTATCCAAAACAAATATAACCCCCCCAAGCACATCCTAGATCTGACCAACCATTGCCTATCCAACACATACTTCATCTACAACGGACAAAAATACAAACAAATAGAAGGAGCACCCATGGGATCACCCCTCTCACCTGTCATTGCAAACCTCTACATGGAACACTTTGAAACCCAAGCTCTAGAAAAATCTGATCATAAACCCAAACTCTGGCTCAGATATGTAGACGACACCTTCATAATCTGGCCACATGGGAAAGAAAAACTAGACAACTTCCTCACACACCTCAACAGCCTACACCCCAAAATACAGTTCACTATGGAAACAGAAGCTAACAAGCAACTTCCTTTCCTGGATGTCTTAGTCTACAAGAAATCCAATGGCTCCCTAGGACACACCATCTACCAGAAGAAAACACACACAAACCGCTATCTGCACGCACTCTCACACCACCACCCAGCACAGATCAACTCCGTAGCCAAGACACTCATCTCGAGAACAAAACGCTTAGCTGACGAACAACACCTAAAAACCGAACTACACACTCTCACTAACGTAATAACATCCAACGGATTCCAAAGAAATAAGATTACCAACCTAATCCAAAAAGAAACCCCCACTAAAATCCAAGACAGAGAATTAAGAAAACGGCAAAGCCCTCCTCCCATACATAAAAGGCACCACAGACAGAATCAGCAAGATCCTCCACAAACACAACATCAAGACAGCATTCTGCACAAACCGAAAAATATCCACCATCCTAAGAAACCCCAAAGACAAAATTGAGTTAGAAAATCAAGTATATGAAATCCCATGCACCGCCTGCCCCACCACATACATCGGACAAACCAACAGAAGAATAAGTGCACCCATTGAAAAACACAAGAACTCAGTCAGAAAAGAGGAACCAACTTCTTCCCTGGTCCAACACCTTAAAGCCACAGGACATAAAATTGACTTTAAAAATACCAGAACTATCGCCAAAACTGAACACTTTAACAACAGAATAATCAGAGAAGCCATCGAGATAGAAAAACGCCCACACAGCATGAATAAACGAGATGATACCTCCCGCCTACCAGCCATTTGGAAACCCACCCTTATTGACAAACGAGTCCCTAACACAAAGAATGACACTAGACCCACACTCACGAAAACCACACAGGATGTCACCACCACACATCCACGCAAAAAGCAAACCCAAACCCACACCGATGATGAGGCACGACCTTAAACCAGAAACCAGACCACAGCTGCATCATTAGCCATTTCAAACCCCTCCAATCCATACATGAAGCAAACTGACACCCACCTTGATGATATGGCACGACCACGAACGCGAAGCCAAACAACAGCAATGCAGCTCTCCATCTCAAATCCCGCTGCAACTCAGACTAATCCGAGCACAACAAAGCCCCCACCCAAACAGAACACACACCCAGCCAATCAGAGCACAGCCAACCCCCCATCCAATCAGAGCACAGCCAAGCCCCTAACCAATCAGAACACACCTCCACCCAATCAGAACACAGCCAAGCTCCCACCCAATCAGTTCATACCCCCACTGGCAGTTAAAAGAAAGAAACAGCTGCGATCACACATTGCTCCTAGAAGCACGAGGCCGAAGAGACACCAGCCTGAAGATGACGAATGAGACTTCGTCGAAACGTCGCCAAGACACTTCCAATTTTACACGGGAGAAAACCCGAATTACCAAAGACCTACATATATATATATATATATATGTAGGTCTTTGGTAATTCAGGTTTTCTCCCGCGTAAAATTGGAAGTGTCTTGGTGACGTTTCGATGAAGTCTCATTCGTCATCTTCAGGCTGGTGTCTCTTCGGCCTCGTGCTTCTAGGAGCAATGTGTGATCGCAGCTGTTTCTTCCTATTAACTGCCAGTGGGGGTATGAACTGATTGGGTGGGAGCTTGATCCTAGAAGCACGAGGCCGAAGAGACACCAGCCTGAAGATGACGAATGAGACTTCGTCGAAACGTCGCCAAGACACTTCCAATTTTACGCGGGAGAAAACCCGAATTACCAAAGACCTACATATATATATGTTTTCTGAGGTTTTCACGGGTGTTTGTATGTAGGTCTTTGGTAATTCAGGTTATCTCCGACCCACACTCACGAAGACCACACATGATGTTACCACCACACATCCACGCAAAAAGCAGACTCAAACCCGCACCGATGATGAGGCACGACCGTGGACCAGAAACCAGACCACAGCTGCATCATTGGCCATTTTAAACCCCTCCATTCCATACGTGAAGCAAACTGACACCCACCTTGAAGATGTGGCACGACCACGAACGCGAAGCCAAACTACAGCAATGCAGCTCTCCATCTCAAATTCCCCTGCAACTCAGACTAATCCTAGCACAACAGGGCCCCCACCCAAGCAGAGCACACCCCCATCCAATCAGAGCAGCCACCCCCATCCAATCAGAGCACAGCCAACCCCCCATCCAATCAGAGCACAGCCAAGCCCCTAACCAATCAGAACACACCTCCACCCAATCAGAACACAGCCAAGCTCCCATCCAATCAGTTCATACCTCCACTGGCAGTTAAAAGGAAGAAACAGCTGCGATCACACATTGCTCCTAGAAGCACGAAGCCGAAGACACCAGCCTGAAGATGACGAATGGGACTTCGTCGAAACGTTGCCAAGACACTTTCAATTTTACACGGGAGATAACCCGAATTACCAAAGACACACACACACACACACACACACACACACACACACACATATATATATATATATAAATCCTGACTATATGATCCCTGACTGAACAAATCTCTAAGTAACATAAACAATCAAGTAACATAAACGGATTGCTTGCATAAAGTGTCTGTGTTCCTGCTTTGTTTTTGTTAATTAAGACTTGTTTACATGGCTGAAAGTTAGCCACCTCATCAAACATAGGCATTATGGTGCCCGTCTCTCAAAATAAATCTCAATTAGTGAATATTTGAAATATTTCTGCCCACAATTCAGTTTATATCTAGATTTCTCTGAAGTAAATATTTCCAACTTCTAAAGAGGAATTGTTTGTGGGCAGAGAAGCTCTGATGTTTCTTTCAAGTGGGCACATTTCTGCTAGTTTGCTGTACTGATTCTCTGTACTCCGTGGATGATTTTTTTTCTCTTGGAAATACATTCCTTCTTATTTGTTACTATAGAGTCATCACCAGAGGGTCAAGAAATGGTGAATCACCTTTACCAGCTAAATGTAAATTCTACTTGTCAGACTCTGTGAACCAAGCTGGCACATTCTGTTGGGAGGCACATCTGTCAACTTGCCATAGTGTATAAAATGCAAATAACTATACATGAGAACTCAGTTTTCACTTGTTGAGTGACACTGCAGGAAATGAATAAACTGTGCTACTTACTGATGATATTCCAAATGTAAAATATCCCCGAAACAACCCCTTATTACTGTCTTTTTAGGACCAAAATGTCCCATGCATGAACCTTTTAAGTTATGTTACATATGTGCTTACACTTTCTTGGATGACAAAATAACTAGGGTGAGATTGAGTGGGTCAGGTTAGTGATCAGCACCCCTTCTTTCTTAATTGAAAGAAAGATAAGTTCTTTAAGGTTAAAGTGGGTGGAAAACCTAGAGAACTGTTTCCTGTTAGTTCCCAACTAGTTTCTAATATTCCATTACTAAGGAAAATGCTGGAATACTCATGGTATAACCTCAGCTCTGACGTTTTTGGTTGATACTGATTATCTACATTTATTTCAACTTGGTTTCAGACTTTCGACACATAATAGACCACTGCTGTTGCTAATGTCCCATAGTAATTAACGTGGGGAGGTAATAATGTATTTGAAGTCTTTGAAAGAGCCCTTGAGAAAAGTTCTGTGAAAGTGAATGTATTGTAACTTCCATTTTTGTTGCCTTTCATACTTTCTAACTATCTAGGATTCGAGACAGTTAGAGAACACATTGAGTTAACAATCCTGGGCAAAAAAGGTGATATTTAAAAACTAAATGAGTAGTTAAGAAACCTTTGCCTTTGCTATTTATGTGTGATTGGCAAGATAAATAAACTAATCCCACTGTTGTTATATAAAAGAAGGGTTTATTCCTTACCATAGATCTGTATTTGCTGAAGCAGATGAGAAACAGCATGAGTCTTATTTGCTAAAGAAAACATAGATTTTGTCAACTTTGCCGTTTTATTCTTTCTTGATATTTTCTGTGGCTATGATGCTGAGTTTGGAAGAAGATCACAGAAAGAAGTTAGAGACTGAGGTCAACAGGCCTGGGAACCTGTTTGTGACTAATACATTAATGAGTTTCTTTGGGAAATATCCAAACCATTTTCATGTCTACACCTGAATATGATCAGACTTCAACGGGAAGCTGAGTGTCTTCAAAGCAGATAACTTTTCATATATTTTTTTAAATAACCCTGCAACACATTAAACGTTTATGCTCAAAAAGTAATGGCACTGAGTGACACCTATTATATATGCAGCCAGTGTAATGTGGGTTACAGACAGGAAGTAATTGCTCATCAAAAAACTTATTATTATTGAAATGCTTTTCTAAAACACTTAAGGCTATTGGTATCATGCTTGAAGTATTTTATGTAGACAGTTTTTCCTGATCTCATTCTCCAAAGTCCATCAAACCAGAGCCAAGGCCTTTTTAATCCTCTAATATATGGGTCAATCTTATATTTACAAATGTAAAGTTTTAAACAATATCCTAGGGTTCATGGATTAATAAATTAAAGACAAGAAGGGTATTGAAAACCTATCAGTTTTCTTTGGGGTTAATGTTGCTTCAATAAGAAAATATTGTTGTATACTTGCAGCATATTACCATTCTGCATACATTAGCGTCTCCATATCTGTTGAATATCAGCTTAGCCACTGGGAAACAGTTTTTCTTGATATTTATACTTTCAGAATAGCTGTTACACAAATATTGGCAATGATTATGATAGGAAGTAGAAGTGGGAGGCCTTCACATATTGGAATGGTTGGAGAAATTCGGCTATGGAAAATTACACATATGGATAAATATAGAGTACATCAAGAATGGATAACAGCTTCCAAAATCTAGGAATAACATACAGCCTCACCCTGTGCTAGGCACCATACTCTTAGCTATATATATATATATCTGTGTGTGTGTATGTGTGTATGTATGTATGTATATATGTATATATCACACCCATTGCCATCTGTGTTTCATTACAGGTAATTCTCAACTTAAGAAGGAGCCCAAAATTTCTGTTGTTAAGCAAGACAGTTGTTAAGTGAGTTTTGCCCAATTTTATGACCTTTTTTGCCACAAATGTTAAGCAAATCACTGGAGTTGTAAAATGAATCATGCAGCTGTTAAGTGAATCTGGCTTCCTCCCATTGACTTGATTGTTGGAAGCTGGCTGGGAAGGTTACAAAAGGTGGTCACATGATCTCAGGATACTACAACTATCATAAATACATGCCACTTTCAAATACCTGAATTTTGGTCACATGATCCTGGGGATGCTGCAATGTTTTAAGTATGAAAACCTGTCATAAATCACTTTTTTTTTTTAAAAAATGGACTAATAAATTTATAAACAGATGCTTTATTTAAAATCCACCTATAAATGTGACAGAATGGAAATTTCACTTGCAAAGAGGAAAGCTTGATTGTTAGATTGACACTGATTCCTAATATAAACTGCAAGGAGAAGTCTTCAGATCTTTCAGTTCAATTTTCTCCAGTCTCAACCCACTTTCTCTAGCCTACAACTTTTCTTTCTAGGTCCCAATCTTCCCTGGTTCTACTCTGTTCCATGGTTTTGAAGCATTTTAGGAAAGGATACCATTGATTAGTGAAGGTAAGCAGTAGTAAAAGTAAATTATTCTGTTTCAAGAGTCAGCTGGTTTTTCTTCAAGTGTCCCTCAGGTCCATGCTAGACCTGCTGAACGACATCACAGTATCATTTGCCTCAAGTGGGAAGATGGGTAAAACCAACTTCTCTGTAATGCAGAATGAAAAAGAAGAAAAATATCTTGTAAAGAAGGACTAGTAATGTCTTTTAACTAAACTATTGAACAAGTAAAAGTGATTTGCAATCTAAAAACAAAACTGAAGGACTGAAAGCGTCTACTAATACTGAGCAAGGGCCCTTTCTAGCAGACTGATGATGGTGGGAAGGGATAATCCTGAGGACATAATGATTTTGGTGGGAAAAGCAACTCATGGACAGTGGATGAATGGAAGGGACAAGCAGGGATGTAATAATGGTAGAAAATGAAAATAAGTTTGAAATTGGGTCTGCTTTTCATCCTGTATGATAACTGTATGTATGATGACATAAGGCGAGTCCAAAGGCTTTTTCTTGGGGATTGATTTAGGTGCCAAGATGATTTTTCCAATATTGTGGGAGTGGAGAGAAACACTATTTGAATTTCAAATCATGTGGATGGATGAGGATTACAGAACTGTAGTCCAAAAGTGCAGGAGGTACCAGATTAGGAACAGTTGGTCCACTGTTCTCTTTTCTACTGAAGTGAAGTTTTGAAATATCTATAAGGAAGAGCAGGCAAGAGATTGCCCCACCAGGCCTTTTGTAAAAACTGGATTTTGACTGTTGGGTTTTGTGGTTTCTGTTTGAAATAGATGAAGTCCATCAGAATTAGACAAAAATACTGGGTAGATATGGCTAATGGGAACCAAATTTCTTTTGTAATTTGATTTTAAACCTACTTTGCCTCATCACTCTCTTTCTCTCTCTTTTTCCTAAAGTGCCATAGTTCTTTGCCTGCTTCTTGAATGAGTGCCAAAAATTCCAGGAATGGCAAGGAAGACAACAAGAAAGCAAATGAGCCTTAAATTGGGTCTTGGCTGGTGAATCTTTTCAAGGTTTTCTATCTCAGCTGAGCAGAACTGTCCCCGCAGTGTTTAACTCAAGGTAACTTGCCACTGTTCTGGCCTCCTGAGTGATGGATAGCTTCTCTACATTTCACTTTCCAAAGCCTGCCCAAAAGATTTGGGAAAGGATGAAACAAGGGTGCATAACAGAGATGAAGTGGAGGTGGGGAATGAAAAAGTGAAGAGAGATGAATTTCCTGGGCTCGTTCCACAGAATCTTAATAATGTGCTAAGTTATTGTGCAGTGAAGGAATGCAATTAGCACAGCGGCCAAAATGCTTCTCCAGCAGGATCATTACTGCATTAGTAAATGGAAGCTGTTAAAATGTACACCGTTCCTAAACATAGCAGAGAAGCTGCCAGCCCAACAGGACCTAGGATTGATGAGAAAATGACCATTGCTCTTTTGCTCACTCCACTTTTCATTATTTCTTTTCTGATCAGGCCTTTGACTGCATCTCTTTCTTAGGCTCATTTGTCTTTTTTCTTCTATCACCCAGCTTATGTTCTACACATTCTCTGGAGGGATCTTTTCTAAAAATCAAGTTGCAATGCCACTGAGAGGAATCAGCAGAGAACTCAAAGGCAGCTTCCAGCTGTGAAAAACAGCACAGGCAGCAGTAGGTTTTGCTAGTGGAGACTATGAGATGTTGATGAATGAATGGAAATCTTTGCATAAATAATGCCTATCCTGCTCCTGTTCCAGAAGTACTGATTTAATCTATCCATGAGAAACAAGGGATCACTTTGATTACTAGTTATTTTATGAAAACCTTCCTATGATGAACTGGACAAAGCTTCAAACTCCCTGAATTTTTCATTTTCCATAGGGAAGAAACATAATACCCCATACAGTTATACCGTATTTGAAGAGAGAGAGTGAGGGAGAGAGTGAGGGAGGAGACAGTGAGTGAGAGAGAAAGAGAGTAAAATATTGAAGGATTCATCTGAAATATAAGACATTTTAAAGCTACAGTTTCACTCTTCAACTCTACTATCAGGTCCATTGAAAAAAATGTGGAAATTCAGAATTTCATTCAGGATCTAGACATATGAGAATCCTGGATAAATCTTTAGTACTTTATCTTTAGTACTTTAAAAAGATGTTGCAGAACAATGGTCTGTCCCCAAATTGCAGTGAACTAAAAGATGAGACTTTGATCACAGCTAGATTTTAAATTAAGTAAAATATTTCATTTTCCTTATTTATAAGTTAGTACTTCTGAATAACTCTATTTGTAGGACCTGTCTTCTACTTAGAATTAAAACCTATTAACCAATGAGGATTACTCCCAAATGGACTTACAACAATTGTATGAATTGCTATTAAGAAATAACACCTTTTGACTTCAGTGAGATTTATTTTCAGGTAGAATTTGAATTTTTAATTGTAAATCAAAGCAGCGCCTTGCTTCAGGGTAGCCTGACAAATCTTATGGCTGTGATAATATTCTCAGATCTGGTGGATTTTCTGATGATTCTGGAATTTCAGAGCATAGAATGATGTGAAGGGCTTTTTGACGTGAACATAAGCAGCAGGCCAATGAGTTTAATCATCTCATTAAACTCTCAACCTATCAAAGGTCTTTTGGGGTGGCAAGGCTAAAGCTGCTCTGGCTTCATTCACCTCTCAGCAATAAAAATTCTTTAATGAGACCAGCCACAAGTGTTGACTTTGCTTACTTGTACTGAAATGTTACATTTCTCTGCTAGACCTGAGATCTCAAGTGGGAATGCAATACAGTATAGCTGTCTGCAGTCTGAATAGGGGCTCATGCTGACCAGTCCAATGCATCAAATCCTATTTTTAAATTCTGCATGATTGAGGCAGGTTTCATTCTCTCACCAATGAGAGAATGGGTGCCAGTCTTTCATGTCTACTGGGTATGGGGGAGAGAATTAACACGGTGTCAATAATACTGCAATCAAATCTATGCCTGTTTTTTTTATGTGTGTCACATACATGATGCACATAGGAAAACTGGAAGAACTTCAGTTGTGTCCTCATGGACAACATCTTGACTTTTTGGTCATAGCCCAGAGACATCCCTGCCTATAGGTATTGGACTGGACTGTTTTCTGCTTTTAGTAATGCCAGGAGAAGGCAAGTTTGCACACCAGCTATGCTAACCCACATGCTTTCCATTCCCAGAAAACAAATGATCAGACACAAAAAATGTACATCACCCCACAAACACAAGTTAAGGGATATTTTGGAGCATCCTGTGAAGAAAATAGAAAAGTTTGGAGTTTAGTGCATATGTTTGTTTCCATAATAAATTTCTAGGTCACTCTAAATGTTTTTAGGTGGCTTCACAGAGTTAAAAGAACAACAGTTTCATAAAAAGCAACTTCCTTAA
>JALGBA010003992.1:0-35000 GCA_023970755.1 Azemiops feae | reverse complement strand
GACACAGTCTGTAGTTACTGCCAACCTGTGAAATGAGCTGCCAGTGACCCTTTCCATCTGTGAGAGCTGATTAAGTCCCTAATAAGTACACCACATTATCTTTAACCTGTTGCCTCCTCCTCGTTCTTTGCCATCTATTTCTCCCATAAAAGAGGGGATGTGGCTGCTTGACAGCGATAGACCCAAAAACTGAGTTTTAATAAATGCAGCATGAGAATGTAAGGAAAGCCTGCTGTGATTTTATTAATAAGCTGGAGATTTAAGAGCTACTGAAACTTGCACTGCCTAGAGAAAATGTATAACTAGGGGAAGGAAAGCTTAGCTCTAACTATTAGCTACAAAAGGAGCAGCTGTAGAGATTTGGTTTTCTCCATTTTTTTTTTGTTAAAATTATTTCTCTGCTTCAATTTCCAGGCAATTTAGAACTGGAAAATATATGTGAAAGCAAGGTTTTGTGAACATACTTCTATCTGGTTGAGAAACTGCATGCACAAATGACACATTACTTCCCCTTTCCAGTGGCTGGAACACTAAGTATGGTATTACTTTAAAAATTCTCAGGAGCCCCAGTCAAATGCTGGAAGGCATCTGGAAAGCTCCATATACCCACATCTTAATAAGATTGTTGTTTATCATTTGATGAAACTCTCTCCCAATGGATTGGTGATTATTTAGCATCAGAGTTATCCATTTGCCAATTGCCACATGTGTGCACATCTCTCTCTCTCACACACACATTTCTACAAAAATGAATACAATATATTGCACAAATATGCAAATTCTTACACATTTTACCCTATTTTTTCTTTTGTGTTCCTCCTTCCCAGTAACCTGCTGCTGATCAGTCATTGGTCAGATGGTTTGAGAGAACCAGGAAATCAGTTCTGAGGACTACCCTTTGGAACTCAAACATAACATGTGACACCCACCCGGGTTCACAAATCATAGTATTTCTCTTTCCTCTTTAGCTCAGAAGCTTCGTATATAGCAACTTATTATTAACTATAGGAAAACAGTTCCTCATATGGCTTTTTACTCTAATTTGTATTACTTTACAGATCCATTTTCTCCAATATCAAACATGTTTGTGGTGAAGCTATCCTAAGAATTTAACCTATATAACACTGAACCCCTGTAAAAGTAGATCAGCTAATAATCAGAGACATTTGATGTAGCATTTAGGGGTATCAGTGAGCAAAGATAGTTTGCGACAACAAAACAGGGCATTACCTAATTCTGAGGGTGGCAGATTTCATTCAACAGTAGTTCAATCAAATCTCTAAAGCAAATTGATTTTCCAAGTCAAACAGATTTCCTTTGAATTGACCTGATGATTTATTAGTTTTTGCACAGGGACAGAAAGTTCTTTTCCCCCCTTCTCTTCTACAAAACCTTGTTAATTTTACCTGACTGTCAACTTTAGATCTTCTGGGGTTATTTAAGTTTATGTAGGTGGAATTTAAGAAGATACAGATCCTTAACTACTATTGATTTTGCCTATTTACCTCATTCTGAACTGTTGCCACTAAACAAAAGAAAGAACACCAGAGATTAATGTTGATGCTTTCTCTCCTTGTTATTGCTCACATGCTTGTAATGGGGGAGGGGGAATTCAGCCAGAATCTTCAGCTGGGATATGGCTCATTGGTGGTTATCTTAAAAGCCTGCCCTTTCTCTGAATGTCTTATACAAATCCCATAACTGTACCCTTCCAAAGTTATTATGCTGCTCGGTTGTTGTATCAACATCTGAGACGAAGAAGAAGCAAAAGTGCAAAAATAAATAAAGTCAAATTAATGAGAAAATGCTGCCACATCTCTCACTCTATTGGTGTAAGCAAATATTCTGGTAGCAATTTATCTAACATGTCTTATCCTATCCCTTACTGAACCACATATGAATTTTCAATCAGATCTAAGGAACATATACAAAGTAGATGTATGCATAAGAACAGTTATCTACCACATGTTGAAAAGTGACCCACTATGTGATAGAACGATTATATAGTTGTAATACCTGTGATAGCTTGCCTTGGATTTCTTGAAGTTGACACATTTTGAGCACTTATGTTTTGTTTTTCTCTTCTGAACATATCCTTATTCTTTTTTGTCCCGTTTATCTCATCCCCTGTTTAGATTTAAGTGCCAGAAGATCTGATTCATGTTGGTTTCCCTGTCTGACCCTTTCCTTTGTATTCTTCTGTTTGTCACCCTTGTACTCAAGTGACCTATTCTTGTGGGCTTGTTTCTAAAAGTATTGATTAATATACTGTTAGAAATATCAAGTATGATTTCATAAATTCTATGAAGTCTGTTGATATGGGTGGATGACTAACAAAGCCTTTTCTGGAGAAAAGACTGAAGAAATATAACTGTCTTATGATTATAGGTTATGCAATATTCCTTACATTAACAACATTTTTAATTTTTATGTATCATGTGTAATTAGAAAAATGGTATGTCAGTGATTTAATAAAGAGCACTGTTATAAGTGTAGTCTATTAAAATAGTGATGTACTGGCCTCTCTGGTAGAGAATTATAGCTAGTCCAACCCATATGAAAGGGACCTGGCAGTAACTAAGGCTTAAGTGAATTATTTACCAAATCCTGAGGGAAAACCCCAAGGTCCCCCTGAAAACCCACTGAGTCCATCAATCCTTGGGACAGGCCAACTGACTTAGATAAGATAACCTTTATTGTCATTTTTTTACTGTGGGCAGAACGGCACACATCAAAAATGAAATTTAGTTGCCTGCTCTCAAAGTGAAACACATACATGACACACACCTAAACATATTATGTATAACATATGTATAGACCCACACCCCTACATATACATAGCAAATAAATATTAAATACTGTCCATCTTGAATATATAACGGAAGGAGGAAGCTTGAGAGTTCACAAGGTTAATGCTATATGGAATGAAACTATGGCTGAATCTGGATGTTCTGCTATGGATACCACGAAGCCTCCTCCCAGAAGGTAACAAGGAAAACAGGTGGTGAAGAGGATGTGTAGTGTCCCAGATAATCTTACGGACCCTGCTCAAGCAACGCTTCTGTGCTATGTCCTGGATGTGAGGGAGGGAACTCCAATGATCTTTTCGGCCATTCTCACCACTCTCTGTACCGCCTTCCTGTCTGAAGCAGTGATGATTCCAAACCAGACTGTGATGCTGTATGACAGGATGCTCTCGATCGTCCCCCTGTAGAAAGTGGTTAGGACAGGGAAGGAAGATGTGCTTTTCTCACGCGACGCAGAAAATGCAGGTGCTGCTGTGCCCGCTTCACCAGTTTCTCACTGTTGAGTGACCAAGCCAGCCTACTCGTTAGCTGCACACCCAGGAATTTGATGCTGGTAACCATCTCCACAGGTGAATCATTAATGCACAGAGAAGTGTGGCTGTGCCTGTCTTTTCTGAAATCAACAATGATCTCTTTGGTTTTTCCAGTATTTAAAACTAGGCTGTTTTCCTTACACCAGTTCACCAACCCCTCAACCTCCTTGTGGTAAGCTTCCACCTTGTCATCCTGAATAAGGCCCACTACTGTTGTATCATCTGTGAACTTCACAATATGGTTGGTGGCAAACCTAGCACAACAATCATGGGTCAACAGAGTGAACAGCAGCGGACTTAAGACGCAGCCCTGAGGAGAACCTATGCTCAAGAAAATGGTATTAGAGGTATTTGTTCCAACTCGCACATATTGGGGCCTGTTGGTAAGAAAATCAAGAATCCAGTTGCACAAAGGAGTGTTTAAGCCTAAAAGGCCCAGTTTGTCTACTAGATGCTGGGGAATGATTGTGTTAAATGCTGAACTGAAGTCGACAAACAAACGTACATGAGTATTTCTTTCCTCTAAGTGCTTCAAGCTCAGATGGAGAACAGATGAAATAGCATCTTCCGTAGAGCGATTTGGGGATACCAGTGACTGTAAAGCAAAGAGTGTTATTTATAAGGCCACAAACTGTTGTCCAGTGCCAGGGACATTGCAACTGACCAAAAACAAAAAGCAAAAAATTAATGTTCAGCCACTGGTATGCATTGGACCAGCAATGACTTGGGACAGGTCCATGGTTGCCAGAGAAACCATGAACCTCTGAGTTATCTGAGGCTTGGTCCTAGCAGGAGTCAAATTAAAATCCCCAAGCATCAACAGCTTCAATGTATATAGTTAGTGATTCTGAAAACACATCTACCATTTCTCTTAGACTCTGGGAGGTAATGCATCTAATCCCAGAGACTTACATTTATTTTTAAAAATACTCCAGATATTATCTCACCAATTCCTTGCCTATTTTAATCTGCATTACTCTCTGCTCCCCACAAGAGAGCTTTTTTTCCTTTTATGGAAAGACAAGTACAAAATACGAAGGAGTTCAGCCTTTTCCCCGTTGTCTGTTATCATCTTACCATCTTCTCCAACCAGCAGACTGCTTTCTTGACTTTCCTCTTGTTCCCTATGTACCCCTCAAAACTGGAGTTCCTGTTGTTGGCTTTCAATGCAATCCTCAAGTCATTTGAGCTGATCCTTTTATTTCTGCATCTGGTTCTTCATGCTCCTCCTTTCCTAAAAAAGTTTGCGTTATCCTATAAAGAACTGCTAGATGGCAATCTGCAGACAAGTTAAAAGCAGAAAAAATATTATTTTTGTCCCTCTGTTTACCTCAATGTGGGTCTTAATATTGGTTTGAACATGTATTTAGTTAGGCTTATGCTTCATCTTTCTCTATGCATCTCCTTGCATCTCCATTTTACATAGGATGCAGATGGCTATCTTATTAATTAATTACATATTTTTAAATATGTGCAGTAGAGTTGACCCTAATTTTTGAGACATTATAAAATTAGTCAATATTTGTAATTTTATTAATCATGTTTCAAAGGCAATTTTAAAAAAATAAAGTTTAAAAGAATTTCACCCCCTCCCCAAGTATAGGTACATTATACTTGTTAACATCTCTTGAATATTTTGCTTTGACATAGTTCAAAGCATATGAATATTATTAGATGTTCCAAACATAAATTTGTTGTATATTATTTGTCAAAAAGTGTCAATATAATAGAAAGGCAAGGTATCAATCACAACCAACATAAATTAACATTATACCGTGGAATGTGGTCAAATGATAAGAAGAAAATACATCACTTCTCCGTATCCAAAATAGAAAGGCAAAAGTGGTATTGGTATTGATTGTTTTATCTCACATGTCAGCCTCCTTCAAATAGATTTTACAAAGCTCAGTAAAAAGACAGTTCCTACTAACAGACTTGCAATGTAAAAGACAGCACAAAAACAAAGAACATTGAGAAGGAAGGGAAAAAAAGCACACTTCACTCCATTTTCAAAATTCTTGTAGTGACCAACTAGAGAAGAAGAGGAAGAAGTTTCATAACAGGCTGAAAGGGTGGATCTTTTAATCTTCTGATCCTTGCTTTAGCATGAGTGAATGATAGCTGCCAAGAATGATGTGGTACAGGGAGAATTCTGAGGAGTTGGCTTTTGTGCTCCCTTACCACTCCCACTGCAGCATAAGAGTAGTATAATTAAGCATAGATACATAGATCTCTAAGTACAGAAGACAGAGTTTTCTTATTTAATGTACTTTTTCATACTTCTAAGTTAGATTCAAAGTATTATCTATACCAGGGGTGTTAAACTCACGTCATGTGACGTGTCGTGACGTATCGTGACTTTTTTTCCATTGCTGGCAATGGGGTGGGCGCGGCTTTGGCATGACGCATCCAGCCCACGGGCCGGCAGTTTGACAGCCTTGATCTATACAGTGAAATCTTTTCCCAAATAGTAGTCACTTTGATTTGACTCGATAGTATACCCCTGTTTCTTAAATTAGTGTACAAAAAGTAGACTGCATTAGACTTTACAGTATATTTTTTTTCCTTTTTATTGCTCCCTTAATCCAGACATGTATATACAGGTATCTCTATGCATATGAATCTATTTAGGTGATATTTGGTTCCTGGCCATCATATTAACTGAATGATCTACAGTTGGAAATGATTATATTGTGTGTGTTTTTCCTCAACACCTGCAAAGAATTTCTGTTATATTGATACAAGAAATCCCTTTCAAATAAACAGCCATAGAATTAGAAGGCATATAGAAAGGATACTTGCTTGATCATTTTAAGAGATAAAACAGGATCAGTATTTTGAGAAACAAACTATCTGAGAATTGTAGCCTTGTCAAGCCAAAGTTGTTTTTGGCAGTTGGAAAGCTGTGTATTCTGTTTTGCCATGTATGTTCCTTGGACTAACTTTTGATTTAAACAAATTTGTCAATCCATGCTTTGGAAAAAAGAAGAGCAAAAAAATCTGTTGTGAAATATTGTATTCTAATAATACATTTTCATAGCTGATATGTGTTTTTCCTTCTCAGCTCCAAAGCATATTTCCAACTGAAGTGTGTGCAAGCATATATATTACAGCCTCAGAAATTAGTTTTGCAGATGTTATGTATCTGTACTTCTGGACAGTTAGATGGATACGTCAGATAGGAGAATGGGGAGGCTATAATTACAGTAATTAATGTTAACTTTGAAATGTCCAATTATGTTGGTAGTCCTCCCATCTATCCCAAGCACCCACAAGATAGATAGTTCAGTTATATCTAGCAATAAGTTTAAAACTAAGGATTTCAAATCCACAAAACTGGGAATGATTAAGGCCTAGCATAAGAATTCCTTGTGGTTTATTAACTCATAAATTTAATCTAACCTGGAGAATTTTTCTAGTTGAAGGTTTGGA
The DNA here is from genome assembly GCA_023970755.1 of Azemiops feae. Classification (NCBI taxonomy): domain Eukaryota; kingdom Metazoa; phylum Chordata; class Lepidosauria; order Squamata; family Viperidae; genus Azemiops; species Azemiops feae. The sequence continues at coordinate 28,228 of JALGBA010003992.1, read as the reverse complement.
CTTCATTATGTATTTCCCCTGTAAGAAAACTAGTACTGTATGATTTTGTTATTAATGTGAATATCTTCTTTGGCTCTAAATCACTGTCATGTAAAACATGTGTAGCAGCTGCATTTAAGGAGTGCTAATGTTTATAGGTAATTATAGGTTAGAAACTTCAGAACACTTATTATAGTCTTGCTTAGGTCTTCTGGAAAAAAAATGCTGTTTATAATTTATAGAGAAAAAAGAAAGCAGCTAATGGTTTTGCAGATATACCCTTTTTATTACCAAAGCTTCAGAAACATATATTAGCATCCTGAACACTTATGTACACCCTGTACTATAATGAAACAATGAGAAGAACCATAAGATGTTATTCACTCTTTTTTCTTCTGATTTGTGCATATCACAAATGCTGTGGCCTGGATCAAGGAAGGAAAGGTTTGATAACAGGTTTGGGGAATACATTCACTCTGAAGGATATACTTCCTTACAGTAAAAGTTCTAAAGGCTTCATGTCATTGGTGAACACTGCTTGCTAACTGAATGGGATGAAAAATAAACGGAAGTGCCACTGATTACTTTCTCTTATGTACTCCTTATCTGTTTACTGTCATATGCATTGATATCCAGTTTATGTTTAGCACACAACCATTCATCTACAATTCTACACAGTTGTAATGCAAATAGGTTTCCAATTATATACCACTTTTAGCTACTCAGTGAGGTAATAATCTTCATTTTACACATACATATATGTATGTATGTATATATATATGTATATATATATATGTATGTATAAATAGAAAAGAGACATTGCAAGGCAAAGCATTACATGGCAACTACACAAAAAACTAATAGGCAGCACAGATAATATGACCTGGCAATAACTCAAAGCAAGGAAGAAAGAGACAGAGAGGCTAATTCTGGCAGCACAAGACCAAGCCTTAAGAACAAATGCATGTAAACCAGAATTGATAAGAACAGGGACAGATAGCAAATGCCATCTCTGCAAAGAAGCTGAAGAAACAGTGTACCCATCTAGTTAGCTGCTGCAAGAAGGTTGCACAAACTAACTACAAGCAATGGCATGACAAAGCAGCAATGCAGTGGTGCATTGGAATATCTGCAAGAAATACCATTTATCTGTAAACAAGAACTGGTGGGACCATGAAGTAGGTAAAGTAATAGAAAATGAAGAAGCTAAAGTACCCTGGGACTGCAGAATTCAAGCAGACAAGCATCTGCCACACAACGTCCTAGACTTAACTGTTGATAAGAAAGACAAAAAAGGGTGAATAGTGGATGTTGCAATACTTGGAGACAGCAGAATAGAAAAGAAAGAACTGGAGAAAATCACAAAAAAGAAAGGTCTGCAAATAAATGTAGAAAGACTGTGGCAAAAGATAACAAAGATAATGCCAATAGTTATAGGAGCCTTGGGTACAATCCCAAAATAAGTGGAGCACTGCTTGAATACCATTGGCATTGACAAAATCACCATCAATCAATTGCAAAAGGCAGCTTCACTTGCCTTTACAACAACATCTGCCTATCCCTGATCCTTGAGAAAGACTGGATAGGTGGATAAAAATGTCAAATCCATCTGGCTGACAGTGTGACCAATCATAATAATGATATTAATTTTGGTCTTGTAGGGAGTAAAAGAATTTCTGAATAGTGAGGTCAGGATTCAGCCCAATTTAGTTTCATTTTCCTGGCTCCTTAACTCCTGTTAATCATTTACCTTCTGTGACTGTGATTGGGCATTCATTATCATCTTCCTCTCCTCAGTATTAACATTAATACTGGTGGTTTATTAATGAACTATAGCCAGATGATAACAAATGCATTAGGAGAAGCAGTGTGACACCTGGACTGAAGGTTGATAATTCTAGACTCCCCTTTGATTAACAGAGGCCTTTGATACCAGAAGTGGTCTGCTTTGTAATGTTTCAAATTTTCCCTGAAGTGATGATAACAATACTGTATACTTTGACCTGTGTGCTTTTTAGATTTCTGGGGCACAAGGCCTAGAATTAGCAAGGAGCTAACAAAATCAACATTTTTCCAGTACAGTTCAAGCTGTCTCAACCAAATGGGATTCCTTCCCCCATCAGTTCTATGTATTTGTGTCTCCACAGTTACCCTATATACAGCACTTTGTTTTCTAAACACTCTCCGTTTCCAAAGTCTGAATCCTGTTTCTCCTTTCTCTTATTTTCTGTTGCCATTTCATCCCCAATGCTGTTCCATATCAAATTTCCTTTCAACAAATCAGCCACAAAAACATTAACACAATCACAAATGTATTGTTTTCAGGTCTCTTGGAGTGAGAGCCTGGAATGGATTTACTGATAAACTCACAGCTCTTTTGAATGAACAATCACAATAATACAGCAGTAATCTGGGGTGCTTTGGTATGTCAGAACAGAGCTTAGGGTGTGGGGGTAGAAGGAGTAATTTCATTTTATGCGGAGGTGCTGAGAGGAGATTCTTTGTGTTCTTTTTAGATAACCACACTGCATGCCCTGATAGGACTTCCTTGGGATGTTACCAACTGTACATGTTTATATTAGCTTCCCTTCAGAAATGCCTGCTCTGTATAGATAATGTGATGTTTAAGGGGAAAATAATTTATGTTCCGTACAATTCTTTCTTGTCTTTTCTTAAAACCAAAAATAAAAATAACACCCCTCCTCCCCAATGTCCAAAACGTTGTTGCCAGTAAACTTATAATTGGGGATTTATTTAGAATCTACAGATGTTGAATAACTAGATTCAGGTTTCTTTTTTAAAATTTAGAGCCATCATTCTTCTTCAAAAAGATAAAAACAATAAAATATAATAAAAAATCAAACAATGAAACACATGATTACAGAAAAGTCCAGGATAAAACAGTGATAATGACAGAAGACTAAACTTAAATTCATGTGATTGCACTTAGCTGGAAAAATGGAGATTAACAAAAAAATCCATTGCAAATTGATTTTTAAACAAAACAGCATGATCTGCCAAAGCAGAATCGGTTGCAGAAAAGATGGCATTATAAATCTTGAAATCTTCTACTAGATCTCTGAACTCAAATGCTGAACATCCATGTGCACATACATACACATACATATGTGCGAGACCTGGCTTAAAAACAGTAACTGTGAGAGGGACCTTGGAGTCCTACTGGACGATCACTTGACTATAAGCCAGCAGTGTGCAGCAGCAACCAAAAAAGCTAATACAATCCTGCATAAACATCGGCATAGAATCAAGATCACGTGAGGTATTAGGACTGCTTTATACAACCCTAGTAAGACCACACCCGGAATACTGCAGCCAATTTTGGTCACCATATCACAAAAAAGATGTTGAGAGTTTGGAAAAAAATTCAGAGAAGAGCAACTAAGATGATCAAAAGCCTGGAGACTAAAACATAAGAAGAATGACTGTGGGACTTGGGTTTGGCCAGTCTAAAGAAAAGAAGTAATAGGGGAGACATGATAGCAGTATTCCAGTATCTGAGGGGCTGCCACAAGGAAGATGGGGTTACTTTGTTCACCAGAGCACCAGAGGGAAGAATCAGAAACAATGGTTGCAAACTGATCAAAGAGAGAAGCAACCTAGAACTAAGGAGAAACTTCCTGACAGTGAGGACAATTAACCAGTGGAACAGCTTGCCTCCAGAAATCGTGGGTGCTCCATCACTGGATATTTTTAAGAAGAGTCTAGACAATCACCTGTCTGAGATGGTATAGGTTCTCCTGTTAGAGCAGGGCGCTGGACTAGAAGACCTTCAAGGTCCCTTCCAGATTCTATTCTATTCTATTCTATTCTATTCTATTCTATTCTATTCTATTCTATTCTATTCTATTCTATTCTATTCTATTCTATTCTATTCTATTCTATTCTATTCTATTCTATTCTATTCTATTCTATTCTATTCTATTATACATGCATGTTATGTGTGCATATATACACAGATACATCTGACAAGAGTGTATGGCAAAAAGATATATACATATAAAAACTGCATTTGAAAAGCATGTATTGAAAATGTCATATATTAAGGAATGTTCTACTTGAAGTTTCTATAGATAATTTTGAATGGGCTAATGCTGAGCATCTACTACATTGATACTGATTATACTTTGACAATTGTGCAGAACCCTCAAACCATCACCTATGTTTTCTGTGGTTGATCCTGCTTTGTCATCATCAACAAACCAGGTGCTGGGTGTTAAAAGACCTTTTATGGATAGTCATTTTAGAAACTGCCAATTTGGCATTGAAAATAAGATGATTGAACTTTTTCAGTGATTTCTGCTGTCTGATAATTTTTGTGGATCCTTTAATTAGACTGTAACTCACTATCAGCAAGTAGAAACATATATTTTGGACATGTGATTCAAGTCAAAGAAGGACTTTAAATGTTTATGCTTAGCAAAGTTGAGAGAAGATAAGAGGAAGATAATGGAAAAGGTGGATGGACAGATTCAGCTATATTAAAGGACTGTTCTTGTAAGAACTACAATATTAGTAAAATTGTCTATGAGTCAGATCAGTAATCTAACTATTTAGATTGAACTACAAAGACTGATGCATCTAAAATTAGTTTAATTCACCCGGGAAGGAAAAAGAGAAGCATGTTGCTTTAGGGAGAAGAATGTGTGTGTGAGAGAGAGTCATCACTTTCTACCATTCTCATTGGCGCAGTCAAGCTAATAAGAAAAGGAACACTCTGGCTCAAATAATTGGGATAAAGAAGAACAGTGGTTCAGTTAAGAGTATTTGATTATCTCATCAAATGCACAATCAAACTGGAATATTCCAGGTCACTAGTGGAGAAACACTCATTTTGTTAAATGACAGTCTAATAAATAATGGTGGTGGTGATGGTAATACGTTAGGTACTTTACAGAAGGTAAAAAAAGTTTATTTAATATGTGAAATCATTTGAAAATTATCTCATTGGACATAGAAGAGTGGAAACCATATCAGAGAAGTTTACATGGTTTTTCAGTTTTATCATTCTGACGCTGTGAATTGAGTTGGTCTTATTTCTTTTTACCATTTCAAACCAAAATAAAAGACAGATACATACTGAGTCCCCAATTTTTATAGCCTCAATATGAGGGAAAGTCTCCCTCCCTCCCTCCCTCCCTCCCTCCCTCCCTCTCTCTCTCTCTCTCTCTCTCTCTCAGAATAATGCAATGTTTGCAAGTATTTGTTGTTTTTTTACTTAATAGCCCATTATGTTGCTATCATGAACTCATTCAAGACAAAAATAAAATGAAACTAAAGCAAAAAAAAAGGTTCTTGTGTATTGACAGTAAGCCAAGCATCTGATACATTCAACTCTAAGCTTATGAATAGTAGTATATTTCATATGTGTGATTTTTTTAAAAAAAATGTCCACCCCTTGGCAACATTTGACCCATGTTTATAACAAGGTGCAAAACTGTATATAGTTCTAAAGGCAAGTAGGTAATACATCCCTATTTTTCTTTAATAAACCAATGCAAAATCAAAACAAAATCTGCCTCACAATTTCTCATTTTTATCCTCTGTGAAAGAGGTTTCTATTTTTCTACCTTATTTTCAAGGTGCTTGAAACTTTGAATGCCTCTTCATAATGCTTTTATGTATTTGAGGCTTTGAGATATTGCTATGATGATGATAATGATTAAGAAAAGTCACTTATCAAAAAATTGCAACTAAACATATAGGATTGCCTTCTAATTAGCAATTAGCAGTAAGAATTGTTCCATGAATTAATAATATTAATAATTGTCCCATGAAAGATTAATAATAACTTCCTTTCATATAGAAAAATGGTTTTAGCACTGCGCTTGATGGGAGAAATACCATGCTTTGGAAATTCATGTTTCATGTCAGATTTCCCTAGTCATCACTATGTTCATCTGGCTTCCAGTATATTGGGTAGAGAAATGCAGTCCCAGTCAAAAACAGTTTACTGGCTGGAATTGCTTGCAGCAATTGGAAGAGAATCATTATTTGCAACTTTCAAAAGTTTGTTCCTGGGCTTGCTATCTGCAAGTGGTAAATTTAGAAGTGGTAAAAATATGATCAATAACTTTATAGATCCTTCTTTATTTCAACTTTCTTTTGGAACTCAGCTGGAAATGAGTACAGACTGAACCTCATTCAGCTCACTCAGTATTGCATATATTCAGGACTTATAGAAGTCTTTGTCAGTGCCACTGCTTGACAGGAGATTCTTCTCCAAAATGCTTTGCTTCATTAAGATGTCTATTTTTTCTGGGATGAGTTTATCCTGGTATGAGATATAGTGATAGCTCTAAGAATGGACATCTATGGAATGTCTCAATGATCCAGTCATGGTTGTTCCAAAGGTGCCTTTCCAAAAGGCAAGTGGATTTTCTTGCTTTTTTCCTTGAAATGTTTCACTCCTCATCCAAGATGCATCTTGGGTGAAAAGCGAAATGTTTCAAGAAAAAAAACAAGGAAGTCCAGTTGCATTTTGGAAAAATATGTTTGGGTGTCTAAGAATGGAGTTAACATTGTGTCATGTGGACAAGTTTATCTACAGTATACAAGGGAAGATGTTTATCACCATCCCCATCCCTTTTATTTTCTTAACCTTAAAACCCTTGTTGGACTATTGAGGTCTGAAGATCCTGGTAAAGGAGAGAGATCCTGGTGAGATTTTCAGATTTAAGGTTTACCAAACTCAGGCTTGGACATTTTAGGACTTTGTTTGGGGGGATTATTATGATATTAAGTTGCCTAGAGAAAAGGATGGATAGCTTGGAGGGTCAGGGACCTCCCATTATGAGTAGAAGAATATAAGCTAAGCAAGAAGAAGCTCAATTAGAAATCATCTTCTCTACCATCTTTGGATTCTTTGCTTAACCAAATAATTCCTGGTATCCCTACTACCTTACCTTGCTCCCTGATAGGCTGGCCAAAATAAGATCTAAATCATAATTTCATTAAGGGTGATGGACTGATCTTGTTTTTATAACTGATTTTATGTAGGAGGGTGAACTTGGGAATAGGATGATTGTTATTCCACACTCCATCCTTCCCTTTCACTCCTGCATATTCTGCTCCATACATTATTATTATTCAACACATTTCACTTTCCTGAGACTGGTTTAATGGGATTCCTTTGCTTCTGGCTCTCATTCCCTCAATTAACAGACCTTCCAAAGTCAAGGAACTTTATACACTAGAGGATTATATCTGCCAAGCAACATCCATATAGTATTTTAACTGAACTGACTTGATAAATACTAAATTGTGTTACTATGTGATTCTGAAATGATAGCTTATATTTATAGGAGAGGATCAATTCAGCTGCTATATTATCATTGGCAATGCAATTGCATTTATAGAAGACACTTAGCTTTATGAACTTCCTAACTTGCCTGAAGCATCAAATATCTGACCAAATCCCAGAAGGAAGCAACTAAAGGAGTGTCACTCACTATCTGCAATCAATCATTGCCTAAAGTGTAAAAATTGACCTCACTGAGGGTCATTCAGCAAGGTAGATCCATGGTTCTCTTGTTCATCAGGGAAAGGATCACTTTATTGCTTGCTATAAAAGGGACTTTGACAAATGCTGGCAATAATTTCCAGACAGGTATATGGAAAGGAGAAGAGGAGTTAGAAGCCTCAGGCAGTACTTGTTCAAGTACTTACAAATTTATTTTGTTTTCAAAAATGGAATGTAGCATGGGAGTATACATTAATGCCCATTGAAAGCTGTGGGATAATGTTCATAAAATATCATAAGTAGCTCTATCATTAGAGTGAGTTGCTATACTGAATGTCAAGGCTGTCTGAGTTGCATTTAGGAATTGAAAATGTACGTATTGCACATTTAATCTACTTCTTGCATTCAGATTGTTAGGCCAGATCAGCACTACTGGAGCTATGTAGAGAAGAAAATTGATAAATGTCAAAAGAAAATAAAAGGAAAATGACAATACGACACCATAAATTCCACCAGTTCAGAATAAATGCATCTCTCATGACAGATTATTTATGACTGTATCATAATAATATATTTTAGACCTCGTAAGCACAGAGGATCTTTTTTTTTTACTTATGCCGAGCAAACCTCTGATTGGAATGTGCTTTGCAGGGTTATTTCCTATAAAGTAGTGATAAAAATGGCAAAAATGTCTACAATTCTAATTGAATTAGTATTGTCAGATTGTACTGGCCTTGTAACAACTTGTAACAACTATGGGGCTCAGTTGTATAGATAGAAGGCATATATAAGAATACTGTACCACATTTCATGTCACTTATTAGGGTGAAAATCTTGAGGTCAGAACTTTATAATTAAGACAAATCAATTACCTCTCCTCAACCAAGGACTTCCTGTTCTTCTTCTTTATTACTATTTCCCCTATCTTTACTATTTGCATTTTTCCATAGCGATAGGATTTTTTTTCTATCTTATCTCTAGTAAACGCACACATTTGTAAAACCAACTTTTTGCAACATTCTTTTTTTGGTTTGCTTGCTGAACAACTTTGCAAAAATCAGAGAAATTGGAAAGGATAATAATAATAATAATAATAATAATAATAATAATAATAATAATAATAATAATAATAATAATAATAATAATAATAATAATAATAATAATAATAATAATAATAATAATAATAATAGTAGTAGTAGTAGTAGTAGTAGTAGTAGTAGTAGTAGTAGTAGTAGTTAGAAGGGACCTTGGAGGTCATCTAGTCCAACCCCCTGCTCAGGCAGGAAACCCCATACCATTTCAGACAAATGGCTGTCCAGTCTCTTCTTAAAAACTTCCAGTGTTGGAGCATTCACAGCTTCTGGAGGCAGGTTGTTCCACTGATTAATTGTTTTAACTGTTAGGAAATTTCTCCTTAGTTCTAGGTTGCTTCTCTCTTTGATTAGTTTCCATCCATTGCTTCTTGTCCTGCCTTCAGGTGCTTTGGAGAATAGTTTGACTCCCTCTTCTTTGTGGCAACCTCTGAGACATTGGAACACTGCTATCATGTCACCCCTAGTCCTTCTCTTCATTAGACTAGACATACCCAATTCCAGCAACCGTTCCTTATATGTTTTAGCCTCCAGTCCCCTGATCATCTTTGTTGCTCTTATGTTCTGCTATACATACTACCTTGAAGATTTGGTTTGGTATTAATGTTTGTCCCCGTGAACCTTACTCACTAGTTCTGGCAAGAATTTCCCTTGGTGTTCCACCCAGTGGCAGCATGGGAAGCCTTACTTGAATTAGTCTTAACCCCTCTGCACTGGGAAGGGTAATTGTCTACAACCACAATTGGGTCCAGAATTTCTGTTGCTGGCCAAGGAGGTTGTAAAGCGAATTGTGTCCAATTTTACAAGCTTTTTTGCCATGGTTGTTAAGTGAATCACTCCAATTGTTAAGTGAATCACACAGTCGTTAAGCAAATCCAGCTTCCCTCACTGACTCTGATTGTTGGAACCTGGCTGAGAAGATCCAAATAGTGATCCCAACCTTGAGACACTGCAATTGTCATTAATACATGCTGGTTGCTAAGCATGGTTGCAATGGCTGTAAGCGAGAATACCAGTCATAGTCACTTTTTTCAGTGCCACTGTAACTTCAACAAGTTGTAAGCCGAGAACTACCTGTATAGATTTTTTTGCACTCTCATGAGTAAACTGGTGTAAGAAATCCCTTTCCAGATTTTAACTGTTTCTTTAACTTTGGCAGTAATTATAATCTGATGTTTTGCTCAGACAAACTGCATTTACTATGATTTTAGATTGGTGGTCTCTTTATTCTTGATCTTTTGTGGAAAAGAGGGAATAGGTAGAAGGAGAAATAAAATCCCACCAGTTGACCTTTATTTCCTGCAACTTGGCTAGGAGAGGAGGATAGCAGAACTTATTGTACATAGTTAAAAAACTCCAAAGAAGTTACAAAATCCGATGGAAATTGCCTTCTTGGTGAATTGAGAACAAGTAGGATAACATCATAAAGTCCTGCCCTTGAGAAAATATCAGTGGCCTGAAGTTATTCTGTGGCAAACTCATCACGAGTCCTGTGGATGAGTCTTATTTCTGGTATTTAAAGCTTCAGAGTCTGATAACTTGTGAACATTAACAATCTCAATGAGCCTCTGATGTGACTTTTGCCAGGAGGGCCTACAGGAATCTGTTCTGTTTACATGTCTAGTTTATCAGTTACGTTTAGTATTATTACTAATGACATCCTTCTAGTTAGACTAGGATGTGGAAGCACTGTATGCCAGTCTCTCTCTTCCTACTTCTATGGTCAGTTCTAGATGATTATTTTTTTAATGGGGGATGGTCAGTTTACTCCAGAGGCCCTATTTTACACCCCCATGCACACATTTTCTTTAAAAAAAGAAAGAAAGCATGAAGTCAAATGCAAGTGGCTATTTGGTAATATGTACTATATGACTATGTGCAGATGGCATTCAGATCCACCTCGCCAACACAAGGTAAGCCAATTAATATTTTAAACTAGTGCTTAGGGCAAGAAGTGGAATACATGAAGCTCAGTTCAGGCATATATAGATTTATTTGTTCAAGTCATTGGTTTGCTTAGATCAGGGGTATCAAACTGCTGGCCCACGGGCAGGTTGCATCATATGGAGGCCACGCCCACCCCAGCTCTGGCAATGTGAAAAAAGTCACAATTTGTCACAACATGTCACATGACGTGGCAAGTTTGACACCCATGGCTTAGATTGTCTATGTATTACATTTATAGATTACTGAAAACAGGATGAACTCATATCCATGGACAATATATAAAAAGGAACCCCCCAAGTGGAATTTTTGTTCCATTTCCATAATAATGAGCCAATCTGAGAAAAAGCTGAGGATATTCTGCTCCTTAATCATTCTAGTTGTCTTCCCTACATTCAATTATGTAATATCCTTTCAGAGATAAGTGAGAAATATTTGGATTGATGTTGGCCTTTGACTATGTGGAGAGGAGAGGAGAGGAAGGAGAGGAGAGGAGAGAGTTGGTGAGTCCACTTTTCATGTGGGATGTTCAAAACCAAAACCTACTCTATAGTGAAAGTATGGGGAGGGCTCTTGTACCTTAATTCATGACCCTGGTGAGAGGAGAGCACCAGAGAGTGAAGGTAGCCAGATTAGGCTGGAAGGTTTATATAAGAGTGGTAAGAGATAAGATTCCCCAAGATCTTTATAGATACTATTAATTGTATTCATAGTGATAGATAGATTATATTATCTGGTACTTGTTTTTTTTGTTGACTATTAGGAAGTGAATAGGATGTTCTCCAGCGTGATCTCTGCACCTATAAGCTCTTTTCTCCTTCAAGGATTAGGAAATAAGGAATGGCAGCGTGGATCTGAGATGTTGTCTCAGAATACCTCAGAATACCTGAGGAGGTATTCCCAGTGGCCTTGAAGGAGGTGGTGTCTCCTCTTAGGAGGCCCTACTCAGATCCACCTAACCCATCACCCAATCTCCATCATTCCTTTATTAGGGAAGACTGTTGTACAGATGCTAAGAATTCAATTGCAGAGCACACTAGAAGAAGCAGGTTATCTTGACCATTTTTATCAGGGTTCAGGCTTGAACATGGGTTTAAAATGGCCTTGTTCATTTTGCTGATGACTTTTGTTGAGACCTGGATAGAGTTAGTGCACCCACTCTAATATTGTTAGACTTGCTTGCTTGTTTGCCTAATCTCTTGTTATTTTACTTTCCTCTCTATGTTACCTTAGTTTGTCCTTGGAGAGCAGAACTGGGGCATTAGCTCAAGATGCATCTCTGTTTTTCTCTCTCTTTCTCAGGTGTTTCATTGTATCTGTCTTTGTGAAGCTAATCTTTCATTGGGCAACATATTTAGTGGGTTAGAATTTAATTGTCTTCATACTCAGCCACCTGGCAAAATATGGTAAACCTATTTTAGCCCTGTTGTCAAAACATTTCCGATGTAGAGAAGGCATCAAGTTCTCAGACAGAATTGTATTCCTAGACTGTGAAATGAAGATTATAGTTTAAGGAGAGGAGAGAAGAGGAGGGGAGGGGAGGGGAGGAGAGGAGAGGAAAAAGGGAAGGGATTTAACTGTCATGGCTTCCTGAGCATAGTTAAAAACAAAACCTGGAATAGAATTTCTATAAAGTCAGGGATAGCCAATTTCTTTTTTCAGCCTGAGGTCAGTAAGAGGCATAATTGGTGACAATGTGACATTGTGACATCAATGGAATTGGTAGTCTTAAAAATGCTTTTTTTTTTTATTGCAGGCATTGATGGATTAAGGAGTAATTTTGATATTTAAACTCTCTTGCCCCTCTTACCAAATAAGCAAGATAAGGTCCATTTGAGACCTTGTCTACTTGGGAAGAGAGGCTATAAAGGGGTGCTATGAACTAGAGGTTGCTTCCTCGTCTGGGACACTGCCTTCTTCCTAGGGCTCACACAGAGTGACTAGCCTCAGGTTGTACAAGGCTCTCAGTCTTCTGATTTCTAGTCTGATACTTTAACCACCACACCAAACTGGCTCATACAACCCCTTCTGACTTTGACTTGCACAAGCTGAATTCACTGTGTATTTGTTCTGAATGTAGATGTGGAGCCTTTTAATTACATGCACCACAAAGTTGCCCTCCAAATTTCACCGATTCCAAATTATAGACTTTGAAGCGTTATAATGTACTATTTATTCTTCTGTATCCCTTTATTACAACTGCAGCAAAGGTAAAGCATTCAAAATAACAAGAGAGGGAAAAGTGGGAATGGATGGCATATTTGAATTTAGATATAGTTTCATGCAATTTCATTTCTCAGTATTATCATGATGTCATTAATAAACATAGGTGAGCATAAGGGAAAACCTAGGTGACTTACCTCTCCACCTTCGTTACTGAACATTGATGTCATAAATGATAGGGAAATCATGTATTACATGCATACATATACACAGTATATATTATTTATTCTATGTTCTCCAGAAATAAATGTTCAGTTGCCTATCAAGGATACATAGATCTAAATGCTGAATATACATTGTAACACACAATTTCATAATTATTGCCAAATAATGAGAGGCAAAAAGTGTTATTAGTTTTCTCTTTCAAAAAAAAAATGGAAGAAAAATAGTATCTGATGATCTTTCTATATACAGAGGATATGCATCATACAGTGTATGAAAAGATCTCAGACTTCCTGTGTAGGATTATACTTCAAAAAATACCAGTCCTTACATTTTCAAATTTCATCATTTAGGGACTAATTAGCCATATTGCAAACTTGGATATTTCTCTACTGTGTAGTATACAAGATATCTGAAGTTGGATGAGGCTCCTTAATATTATTTTCTTGCTCACTATAATAGTTTGCTTTGTTTCTTGATTCAGTAACAGACAAGGGAGAAGACACAGGGCCAGAATGGAAAGATTCATTATACAATTTCCATGAATGACTACAAAACAAAATCGATACACCTCAATTGCAAAGTTATAGTGCCTGTGTTATTTTCCCCTTAATTAGCAAATCACACTTCAAGAGGGTCAGCCTCATCAGAATCACCAGAGAGGATGGAATTTTCAGCACAGAACTCATATCCAAATTGGACCACTCATTATTCTGCTGAATCATGTCTAATCTCATTCAAGTTCTCCTGAGTCACACCTATTAGCCTCTTGTTTTTTCATGATAGACAAACATCATTCTGGGCTAGAATGACCAATCCTTTGATAATTTATCTACAGTTATCTTTAAAGTTTGACACTTTTTCTTCCAGTTCAGTTTCTATGCCTTTCATTGCTGTGCAGTAGACAAAAATTGTACCATTCTGATTTCTTGAGGCAATACAGCCACATGGGCACCTTGAAGTTTTATTAAAACAAAACAACAAAAGGGTATTATGAAGCTGTCAATGGAAAACAAAGATGGCAATGCTCAAATTACTTCATAAGAATTATTGATCAGTTTGAAAATACAAGTCTGTGAAGTATATTTATTTTGGTCTGTTCACAAGCAGAGTGAACCTAACCCCAATTTCTTGCTCTGTTATTAAACGGAGCAGCTCAAGATCAGTTTCCCCCATTCAGAAATAACATTGTCTTTGTCCCACCTATCTAGCAGATCAACCAGAATCCCTGCATTTATTTGCTTAGATTTGCCAGGCTACCTCAGCTTGAAAACACCGAGCAGGTTATAGCACGTCAAAAACCTAAAGTTCATAAATATCACAGCTGTTGGAAGGAGGGGCATCTATCATTGCAGCTGCCTCTCCCCTTCCCTATATTTGCAGTGCAGTCTGCAATAAACAAAAATGTCTTTGCTTTGGCCCAAAGCAGATCAATCCTATAATGCAGAAGTGATCATCAAATATTGTGGAACTCCATTCTCATTAGTTTCCACCAGCAAGATTAATGAGTATGTAAAGCTGGAGAAATACCAGAACTTGAAGGAGAAACCAGAAAGGATTTAGAAAGTAAAGGCCAAAGTGGTCCCAATGCTAGGAACAGCTAAGATACCACACAGAACTCTCAAGTGGACCTGTGATTAAAGAAGACATGTACCACTCACAGGGGTGAGGAGGATTTAAAAAAAAATAAAAATAGGTTGGATACAGTGATTCATATACTTCTAGCTTTATAATGTAAAATGCTTCTGATCTGAAAAATAAGCCTTAATAAATTATCTTGGTTCCTCATCATCTCAACATTATGTAATACATTATTTAAAGAAAGTCTACAGAAATTTTCTGTTATAGCATTCCCAGAATCATACCTATATAGTGGAAAAAAACAATTAGGAGTTAGTAGCAGGATACCAGAGTCTCACCAAAACTGGCAGTGCAAGCTATTATATATAAACTGATAACAAATCCCAAAATCACTCCCACTGATGATGTTTTCTGGTTGAGTAATAAAACATTTGGAAGCAAACAACCCAGCTTGGAGAGCACTAAGAGTTCCACAGTTCAACCCTGAGCTACAGATACCTTCTTCTATTGGAATCAGCCTTTGATGCTATAGTTTTTAGAGTTAATACAGAAACGTTCACATTTTTTTAATTTACATTCACAAAAGCTTGAAATCTCTCTCCCTCAGTGCAGCTTATAGGAAAACATTCTTAACGGTCATACTATAAGACCTCTATTAAACATTGTGTAGCTTTTTTCTCTCTCTCTTTTTTAAAAAAGGTAAAGAAATATAATGCATCTGTCCTTTTACCCTTTCAAAGTTGTATCACACCAGCATTTACTACCATACCATCTGATTTTTTTCCCCCAAACACTGCGATATAACCACCCCTTCCTCTCCCTAGTTAATGGGAATTTCTCCAGCAGGAGGGGTTAGAGGCTGTGACCACTTTTCCTGTGTGAAATTAATTGAGCTTCCAGGGTCAACAGGTTACAAGCAGGCTCATTATGACAAATGATTTTTGTTTGAGTAAGACCTTTGGGGTCGTTTCAGATTTTTTCCCTAAACTTTGTAATTATGGCTGCCCAAGGCCTTAAATAAACAAAAACATATGGAACAGAGATTATGAGTGGTGGGTGGATGCAGATTGGTGAAGGTAAGCAGCCTGGTAAAACAGGTTTCAGGATAAGGCTACATTGAACAATGCATTTTTTTTTAACAATATGATGAGAATTACAAACCTGCAGCTGGTTATGAAACTTGGCAGAGAACAATCACTTGCTTATCTCAAAGTGTTTAACTTCAATGGGGAAAAAAGACAGCAGGAGAGAGAGAGAGAGAGAGAGAGAGAGAGAGATACTCCTGTAGCCCCATTTCTGACAAATCCTTCTGTATGCTGTGCCAAATCAAACATCCTACAAAGCAGAGAAGAGTCTCTTATTATGAGATATACAGCTTGGCAGAGGAGAAAAGTGTGCTTTAGGAAGACAATAAAGATCAGAAATGAGCCCCTCAAGTGTCTTAAACCTTAGTGAATGTATCATGACACATTATTACATTCTGTTCATGAAGTGGCCTCCAGAAACTTGTGAGACAAACAAGACTCATTTGTCTTAAAGCTGCCACTTGATTCTTGGTTGTCAGTACTATGCAGATCAAGAAGGATTGTAATATTCTGTTTAATTGTTACAACTTCACCAAGTGTATTTGGTAAATGACTTGGTGAACTGTCTGCTCAAAAATCTCTTAAAGATTTCACTGCTGGGGATAGTTTCCAAAGATTTTTGGGAGAAGGAACTATTTATTGAACTAGTTTAAGTTGCACTGGAAACTTGTTTGTTGAAACACCTGATACAGGTAGTCCTTGACTTACAACCATTCATTTAGGGACCATTCAAATTTATAATGGTACTGTAAAAAAATGACTTATGACCATTTTTCACACTTACAACTTTTGTAGCATCCCCATGATCATGTGATCAATATTCAGATGCTTGGCAACTGGTTCATACTTATCACCATTGCTGTGTCCCAAGGTCATATAATTAATTCAAGCATCCCTGCAAATAAGCTGTTCCTGACAGTTACCAACCGTGTATTTCACTCAGAAAAAATACAGATAATCCTTGACTTACAACTAAGCCCAAAAATTCTGTTGTTAAGTGAGACATTGGTTAAGTTTGTTAAGTTTTGCCCACTTTACAACTTTAAGGGTCTACATGTGGCCCTTGACCTCAGTTTGTGCATTTCTGTACAAAGATGTGATCATCTTTTGCAAAGATTATAACATTTTATTAGATTATAGAATAAAATGCAAAAATACCAAAGCAAATAATAGGACACAGTGGAGAGGGAAAGGGGAAAGAAAAGTGAGGAGGAGAAGGAGAAAAGAAAAGGCATTGACTTCCGAGTCCCTCTGTTGCAGTAGAATAAAGCATTAACATCGAACCTCAACTTTTTACTTTTCCATAACAGTATAAACTAGGCATTTTTATAACAATATGTGATCATCTTCTGCAATCTTTTGACAAGCAAAATCAATTCGGAAGCCAGATTCACTTAACAATTGTGTTACTAAGAATTACAGTGATTCAGTTAACAACTGTGGCAACAAAGGTTGTAAAATGGAGTAAAACTCACTTAACAAATGTCTCACTTAACAACAGAAAGTTTGGGCTCAATTGTGGTTGTAAGTCAAGGACTACCTGTATTTTTTCTGAGTAAAATACACAGTTGGTAACTGTCAGGAACAGCTTATTTGTAGGGATGTCTGAATTAATCATATCTCATTTTCTCTTCTTTTCTAATATTCCTATCTTGCAAGGAACAGGGTATACAGAGGATTTAATGGGGGGGTGGGGGGGTTGTGGTCTGGATTCTTGGCTGTTCAAGAACATCCTAGCAATTACTTTTTGTACTTGATATCTGAATGTCAGCTTGCTTCCTCATGATTCCAAGCATAACATTTGCTTTTCCAATAGCAGTGCTGCAACATCACTAAAATATTATGCCCCCCAGTAATAGTTCATAAAGGTAGCCCAGAAATGTACTAAGATTGAATGTAATGATATCACTGTGAATTTTGTGGAAATTTCATCAAGGCTATTTCCATTTATTCCTTCGTACAGAAATGTACAAACTGAGGTCAAAGGCCACATGTAGACCCTTAAAGTCTTGGATTTGTTCCACAGACATCTCTAAAAGTTGCCATTAATTTGTGGAAATTTCATCAAGGAAGACTAGACTGGTCCTCCCCTTGGAATCTGTAGGCTACGTAACTGTGTTTCAGAATGCTGCCCACTTCTGGGATGGAGCTATGTGGCCTGCAAGGATGCTGAGGGGTGGAGCAGCCTGCCTTCTTTCTCCAACGTGAGCTCCAGAGGTCCTCTTTTCTGGGCCACTCACAACAATTAAAAAATTACAATAAAACCAACAGAAGACAAAAGATTGCAAGAATGGATGGAATGAAAGGTGTCCCTTGCCAAAGGCCGGAACTGGATGATAATATTAGTATATGTCCAATAATGTTTCTCTTTTAGAAATAATTTCATTGGGTGTGGGTTCAAATCAGTATAAAATGAAAGTGTCTGGCATGGTGAGGCCTCTGTTTTCTCAGAAATAAGCCAAGCAAAACATAACTTAAGCAGATTTAAGCCTATTCATATTGAAAAAAAAATATGATGTCAGGGTGACCAGTAAATTTTAGGAATCAAGGCACATTTTGGTATCCTTTATATTATAAATCATTTTCATGATTTTGGGGGTTCTACTCTATGATGTTGAAACATTTGGGGGTTAGCCATCATGGTCTTGTGGCTTTGGATACAATGAATTATTGGATTGGGCAGATTAGTGTGGTCAGAACAGCAGGTCAGTCACAAAATAAATTCCATAAGAGTAAACATAGAGATCAGTTAGTTTATTATTCTACTAAAGATAAATTAATTCACTGGACTTCTTGTTTTACTTAGTTAAGTTATGTTATATATTTCACTCTAAATGAGTGAATCATTTAGATCATAAATTATCTAATAACCATTCAAATCCAAGACTGATTCTTAATTGATCATTAATGGTTAATTTGGGATATTGGTAAGATACTAGGATCACCAATAAACCCCGTCAGCCCAAGCAGCAGGCTATATGAATAGCAACTACAACATGAGCACTGATTTAACATTTAAAAAAAATGATTTAGCTGGCAAGTGGTATTAGTTGCAAGCCTGAAGCAGCAGCCCCCCCCAGTCAATTTCCACTGCACACACCCTTGACATGCAGCTACGATGACAGCACTTGATACTTCATCTTTTAGTTTTCACTTTTTAATCATTGCAATAGAGACTCAAAACACTCTCAGAATGACACTTGAAAGTTAAAAATTGCAAAAAGAGGTTACTTCCTTCCACCTATGTTAAATCTCTGTGAACTGCCTCATTCACCTCCATATTTATTATCTTGGTAGTAAAATGACTACTTATTCACTGCAAACTGTCATCTTAGAGTTTGCACTGATATTTAGCCTAAGGATAAATTCACAAGCAAATTATATGAACTGGGTTAAGAGTTTATTCTAAACTGAAACTTGATACATTTCTCGGGTGGGGAGGAGGAGTCTTTAGATAACCTTATGTTTGTATTTTATGAAGAGGAGGAAGCCAAAAACAATGATAAGCCATGGTCACTAATCCATCTGATCACTAAGTCATTCAATATGGTCTTTCTCTAAAAATTAGGACTGCTATGCGTTTAAAGAGAGAAAGAGATACCAATTTAGGACAGATTCTGACCTAGTTTTGTTTTCTCCAGATTTTTTTTATTTTTGCCAGATTGTTTGAAGGATCTACTTTTTATGTACATAAAGTGCTGGGGGGATTACATATTTCTTTTATTGATAAAAATGTTCTGCAAGCTCACAGTAGTGTGGGCAATCATCTGGAGGCTGATTCTGCCATTGTACTTCCTGGAATGATCATGTTGCATGGTTGACTGCAGTGCAGGAAGCACTGTGGATGAAATAACCATTGTAAAGAATGTGATGCTATTGTGGGTACCCATGACATTTTTATAAATAAATATGAAATCTCATTCTCTCTCTCTCTCTCTCTCTCTCTCTCTCTGTGTGTGTGTGTATGTGTGTGTGTGTGTGTGTACGTGTACACAAATGTTATATATATGACAAAGATTGTTAGAATTTATCATTCCAGGGATACAACAGCAATGGTTACCAATCATTATAGTTTCCAGAATGGTATATTTTGCCCTTCATTTCAGTTTGAAAATATTTTTTTCTTGTCCGTTTTATCAAACAACCATTTTCATATTTTCAATGTTTTAAATTGAAGATGTGGAAACAGTTTGATTGTACCAATATCACCCACTCACCCAATTAAAAATGGTGTCAATCAGAATAGAGTTTAGTGGAAAATGTATTATATGTCTAGCCTTTCTATAGCTTTCTCTATTATTTAGTGTCATGATTTACATGACACTTAAAGACAGTCTTCATTTCAAACTTCTGCTATGCAAAAGAAAGGAAGGAAGGAAGGAAGGAAGCAAGGAAGGAAGGAAGGAAGGAATGATGAAATTCATTTTATTTATCTTCAATTTGCATATATTCATTTTGCTGTGTAAATCTATATAAAACCATATTTATCACCCACAAAAGTATGTTTTCTTCTATGAAATAAATGTAGATAGGTCGTATAATTCCATGTATGTTGTTTTGTTATTCAAAACGGAGTACAGAAGTGATTTTCTGCAGGAAGCCAACTGCATATTTACATAGTCCATATCATGATTCTTTGCATAAAAATCAAGATAATGTTAACTAATATTACTGCTAATAAATTGAACATCTCAGATTTTTTAAAATATTTTTTTATAATTTCTCTGTTTTTTACTGTGTTATTTTTTATTCCATAAGCCAATTTTTAAACTAATTTAAGAAAATAATAATTTTGACTGAGTGGTAAAATGGAATCGGTGTGAATCCTAAAAGATTAGAAAAAAAATATTATTTTTATTTTATAAATATATCATAAATCAATAATATAAAATATTACTATTTATATATATTTATGAAGGTTTTTTTTTAAAAAAATCACTGTTTCTTCACTGATTTGGTGTTGTTTCAGAATGTCAGTTTTCTTTTTCAAAATCCAGGAACTGAAATAAATATTTGAAAATAGAGTGAAAACCAAACAAATTTGTTTTGACATGAAAGATCAACATAGAGAAAAAATTTCTTTTTCAAGATATTATGAAAAAGCCAGGTTCAATATTTAAGAGTGGAGCTGGGCTGGCAGTTATTTTCAATGTATTATTTGCTGTATAATCTGAATAATTCACAAGATAAAAGTATATAATACTTAAAAAGAAATGTAGAAAAATATATAATGAAGCTCTGATAACAGATAAAATGGAAAACTTCTAGGTTTTAATGTATTGCTGAAGAAAAATGTATATAGCGAGTTGAGTAGGAATAAAACTTATTAGTTATACTTGGAGATGAAAAGGATTATTGCTATGTGTGGTTATCAGGTGATTAAAGCAGGATGTTATAAAAATGCGGTGTGCTCAAAGAAACTTTTCTGTTGTTCAATGGTTTGGCTGCTCCCACATTGTGGAACTTCTTGCCAACAGGAGGTCAGGCTAACTTCATCATTATTTTCTCTCTAGCAACATGCAAAGATGTTTTTGATTTAGATAGGCTTTTGGCTTGAAACTGACTTATGTGCTGAAGCAAGCATTAACTGATGGATAATCTCAATTTGTTTGTTTATTTATTTATTTTAAAAAAAGTAGGAATAAAAAGAGAAAATATCTTCCCATCTGTGGAATTAGTTCAAACCTTTGGAAATGTCTGTTGTGGTGTATTCCACTTGGGGAATTGACCAATCTTCTGGGGTTCCAGAAAGCTTTGCTAAATAACTTGGCTTTGGTCTCGGGCCTGAGATAATAATATATTTATAATAATATTTATTATTTATTATTTATTGTTTTGTCTGTTGATTTTTTTGTTTAGTTATATCATTTTAGTCTGGGCTAATTTTAATGTTTGTGACGTTTAATGTTTTTAGCTACCTTTTTGCCTCCCCCTTTTTTTTAAGTTTAATACAGTTCCCAGAATCCACAGGAGTTGAGTAATCAATAAATTTAAATAAATACATAATCTGATTTGAAGTCTGGAAATCTTGAAGAGCCATGATGGTGCAGTGGTTAGAATGCAGTATTGCAGGCTAATTCTGCTGCCTGCCAGCTGCCAGCAGTTTGGCAGTTCAAGTTTCACCAGCTCAAGGTTGACTCAGCTTTCCATCTTTCCAAGGTTGGTAAAATGAGGACTCTGTATATCCCTTAGAGAGGACTGTAAAGCACTGTGACGCAGTATATAATTTTAAGTGCTATTGCTATTGCTATTTGGAGCAAAAATAGAGAATAAAAGGATTCTGCTTTTTAGCCTAATTTCCTCCAAAGATATTGGCCTCCTTGTATCTTGAAGCAATAAAAGCCATATTTCAGTAACAAAGCAATAACTCAGGTATCCAAAATAAATTAATGTCCTTTCTCAAGCTGTTTTCTCTGATTTAATAATGAAATTAGTTGTCACTACTTTCAGGAATGTTACTAGAGAAGTGGCCATCCTAATAGCAATAGCAATAGCAATAGCAATAGCAATAGCACTTAGACTTATATATTGCTCCATAGTGCTTTACAGTACTCTCTGAGCAGTTTACAATGTCAGCATATTGCCCCCAACAATCTGGGTCCTTATTTTACTGACCTGGGAAGAATGGAAGGCTGAGTCAACCTTGAGCCATCAAGATTGAACTCCTGGCTGTGGGAAGAGTTTGCCTGTAATACCGTATTATAGCCACTGCATCACTTTGACTCTTCCTAAGCTCAGGGAACACAGGGGCTATGTGGATGAGGCAATCCAAAAGGAACAGAATGTGGTAAACTTTATTGTAGCATTTTACCACCATATGCACATTTATGCATATATAAAAAAACCTCCAAAAATGTTAATAAAAATATCAGTTAAAAGAAATTAAAAGCATTTGAAACACAATGTAGATGAAAGAAAACTTAAAAGTAAATAAAAGTTTCACAAAACACAAGATGAAACTAGACATGTACATTATGAATTAAAAAGAACATTGAATGAACCAAAGTTTGACTACAATACAGTACTGTTTTTAGTACTGATTGAATAATATTAACAACAGAGATAACTGAGGACTGAAGTTTTTAAAAGCTGACGTTAGAAATAGCTGCATTGGGATGGCAAAAGAGGAGAAGGAAGAGAAATGATGGAGTAGTAAAATGTATTATAGACAGGAAGTAGATGGTGGAGACAGGTCAACAGAGGGGGAGGGATATGACACCGCCTATCTCCTGTTTACAACACAGTCCTTTCAGTAGTCCCAAGAAGGTTCCACAACCATTTGTATTCTGATTTAGGTGACCCTAGGGGTACAGATAAACCCCCGAGTGGCCTCAACGACTCTCAGAGAGCTAACAACTGTTCTTCAGAGTGCTAACCAGGTGACCACAAAGAATAAAAATCCTTCCATTCCCCATCATTCTGTCAGAACTGAAGAAACTTCTTGGATGAGAAGCATAATGATTTCAAGAAAAAAATTAAGAAAGTCCAGTTGCCTTTTGAAAAGTACCTTTGGGACAAGTTGTTGTTACATTACTCCAACTCCAAAAAGATGACTCAAAAAGGCATATGTAAATTTATTTATTTATTTATTTGTTTGTTTGTTTGTTTGTTTGATGTGTATGCCATCCTACCCTATCCTTTCAGCATAGCTCAGAAAAACAATAAAAGCAACAAAATAAAAACTTCCCAAATTGTTTAAGGCCAGAGCATGAATAAAAATACTGTCCTTCTCTGCCCTATACCTCAATCAAGAGGAACTAGAATGGGGAAGAGGGAGCGGGAAGTCAGAAAATAAATTAGAGTTGTATCAAAAAAAATTCAGAAGACAAAATAGTTGAGGCTTGCACCCAGATGGATTAAAACACAGTAAAAACAATCAGGAGATTACTTATTTTAGAATGATTTTTGATACATTTTTTTAAAAAAATGATTCAAAAAGTGTACTACATTAAAGTTGTATGTCTACAGTATGTCATATTGCTCTGAATCTAAGATTCATGCTGACTGTTTGGTCTAATACTACAATTCATTAACAAAATCACTCTTTCCCTCCCTCCCTCCCCCCTTCCCTTCCTTTCTTTCCCATCTATCTACCTTTGTTTTCTACAATTACACCTATATTATTCTTCTAGAAACTCTTTACTAATTAATGCACTTCTACAGAATCTGAATGGGACTAATTCCACATACTCTGACCTAGCTAATTGGCACCTAATCTTATTATGCCTTTTTATTCTACAGTTTTGATCATATTTATTGTGAGCATAGACATCTTTCATTCAGGGGAAATAAATAAATGAATTTTCAAGTCACAAGTAAAAAGACCCTTAGGAAAGTATAACATTAACATTAACAACAAGAAAAAAGTCAAGGAACCTATAGGCCCACTAAAGAGAGAAGATGGCAAGGAAATTACAGGCAACAGGGAGAAAGCTGAGCTGCTTTACTTTGCATCAGTCTTCACACAAAAAGAAACCATAGCCCAACACACCAAAAAAAAAACACCATTGCAAAAGACATACTAGAAATAAAAATCAAAATAAGCAAGAAAATGGTAAGAGAACACCTATCCAATCTTGACAAATACAAATCATCAGGACCTGACAGATTACATCCCAGAGTTCTGAAAGAGCTGGCAGATGTTATCTCAGAATCGTTGCACCACATCTTTCATAAATCCTGGAGCACCGGGGAAGTACCCGAGGATTGGAAAAGGGCTGTTGTGGTCCCCATCTTCAAGAAAGGAAAAGAAAAACGGACCCAGGAAGCTACAGACCAATCAGTTTAACATCAATACCTGGGAAGATCCTAGAAAAGATAATAAAAAAACAGATCTGCGAGCAACTAGAAGCAAACAAAGTTATAACTAGCAGCCAGCATGGGTTTGTTAAAAACAGATCATGCCAGACCAATCTGATCTCATTCTTTGATAAAGTGACTAAACTAGTAGACCAGCAAAATGCAGTGGACGTAGTATACCTAGATTTCAGTAAGGCATTTGACAAAGTAGACCAAAACCTACTCCTTGGTAAGCTAGAAAAAGGTGGAATAGACAACATCACTACCAGATGGATCTGTAGCTGGCTGACAAACTGTACTCAATGAGTAATCCTGAACGGCACTACATCCACATGGAGAGAAGTAAGCAGTGGAGTACCACAAGGTTCCATCTTAGGCCCAGTACTCTTCAATATCTTCATAAATGACTTAGACAAGGGAATTGAAGGGGAACTCATCAAATTCACAGATGACATCAAACTGTCAGGAGTAGCCAACACCCCAGAAGACAAACTCAGGATCCAAAAAGATCTTGACAAACTCAAACAATGGGCCCTATCCCAAAAAATGAGTTTCAATGTGGAGAAAACCAAAGTCCTACACTTAGGCAGGAAAAACCAAAGGAACAAATACAGATTGGGCGAGACCTGGCTTGGAGGCAGTAACTGTGAGAGGGACCTTGGAGTCCTGGTGGACGATCACTTAACTATGAGCCAGAAGTGTGCAGCAGCAACCAAAAAAGCTAATACAATCCTGGGTTGTATAAACATAGGCATAGAATCAAGATCATGCGAAGTACTCTAACTCTTGGGAGACTGCAACAGAAAGGTAACTTGGGCCCTGATTGGATCTCCATTGTTTATTTAAACTGCCCAGAGCTGTTGGGGAGGTTTTTCAAACTCTAACTCTTGGGAGACTGCAACAGAAAGGTAACTTGGGCCCTGATTGGTTCTCCATTGTTTATTTAAACTGCCCAGAGCTGTTGGGGAGGTTTTTCAAACTCTAACTCTTGGGAGACTGCAACAGAAAGGTAACTTGGGCCCTGATTGGATCTCCATTGTTTATTTAAACTGCCCAGAGCTGTTGGGGAGGTTTTTCAAACTCTAACTCTTGGGAGACTGAAACAGAAAGGTAACTTGGGCCCTGATTGGATCTCCATTGTTTATTTAAACTGCCCAGAGCTGTTGGGGAGGTTTTTCAAACTCTAACTCTTGGGAGACTGAAACAGAAAGGTAACTTGGGCCCTGAATTATATAACTAAAAATCAAAAGGGCAAGTGTGTCTGAGATTCCCTGTATTTAAGAATGTCTGGCTTAGTTGAGTGCAACACTTGCTTTGCAGCTGTCTTTCGCAGTACTCTTTTCAAACTTGGAAACTGTCCTATCTGTAAACAAATCACTAGTCTACAAGGACAGATTATTTATCTAGGGTCTCTAATCTCTGCTCTTCAGGCAGAAATTAGGTGTCCAGTTCAGTCCCACTACTCTACTGATCCTCCGCGCTATCAGCCCCCTCTACCACAAAGATCCTGCAGGAGAAGGGCAGTGTGGACAACCGTGGGATCTGGCAGGGTGAGAGCTGTGAACCATAAACGCAAAGCTTTCGCTGTGTCCCTGCACAACAGATACAGTGCCCTTGCTGACCTTAATAGGGAAATTAAGGAGGCAGGTAAAAGTAATTGTGATGATAACTCAAATAAGCAGGGGATCGTGGTCCGAGATGAAGAACTTGTTTTTGACAGGGAGAAGTGTGAATCAGGTATTACACATCAGTCATGCAAGAACAGAAAGGCATCCAAAAAGAGAAGCCACCTTCTGGTAGGTGATTCAATTATAAGGGATGTAAATTTAGGAAAGGACACAGAGGTTTCAAAAGAGGTCAGGTGTCTTCCAGGTGCTACTGCCAGTAGGGACAAGAAGCGTATTTCTAAAATAATCAAGAATGCCAGCAAGGACTGTGATGTGGAGGCTATTGTACATCTTGGCACTAACGATCTGTCCCAAAAAGATGTACTCTCTGTGCAGAATGATTTCCAGAGCTTGGGGCAGGAACTTAGCAGAATAGGCTGTAGGCTTACTTTTTCAGAGGTTTTACCAGTGTATAAGGAGCAAAATGGAAAAGGCCAGCATATAGCAGAATTCAATATGTGGCTAAAGGAGTGGTGTAAAGGGGAAGGCTTTGGATATATTAGTCACGATGTCTGTAGCTGGTCTAATGAAAAAATGTACAAAAGAGATGGTTTGCATCCATCAAAGAAAGGGACTGAGTTACTCAGCTATAAATTCACAGATTTTCTGGAGGAATATTTAAACTAAACAGCGGGACAGTGAGTTAATTGATACAGAACATCCCTGTCCCCGGCAATCTAACAATTATAGGGTTATCAGTGCATGTAACATAGATGTGTGTGTGGACAAGAATATCAACCTTGCTGTCAAGCAAAATCAAGCTTCTAATAGCAAATGCCACACAAAGTGCACTAACAAAATAGGTGGTAAGACAATAGGGGAACTCAGGCACCACACAGGTTACGTAGAAAGTAAACACAGGGTCAGTCATAAAGGACTCAAATGTCTATATACCAATGCACAGAGTATGAACAGCAAACAGGGTGAATTAGAAATTCAGGCTAATGAGGGCAGATATGATATTGTTGCCATTACGGAAACATGGTGGGATGAAACCCACAAATGGAACACAGGCTAGAGGGATTTAAATTATTTAAAAGAAACAGACCAAATAAAAGAGGAGGTGGAGTTGCTCTATATGTAAGAAATAACTACATCTCTACAGAACTAGAGCACAACAATGATGAAAACTGTCTTGAATGCATTTGGGTCAATATAAAAGGGGGGGGGGAATGACATTGCCATAGGTGTATACTACAGGCCACCCAACCAAACAGAGGAAATAGATGAACTTTTTGCTAGTCAGCTAACTAAGGTATGTAGGAAGCACAGGGACTTTAACTACCCTGACATCAACTGGGAGACAAACTCTGCACCAAGTGGAAGATCAAACAGATTCCTTGCAAACCTAGCAGACAACTTTG
Source organism: Azemiops feae (assembly GCA_023970755.1). Taxonomy (NCBI): domain Eukaryota; kingdom Metazoa; phylum Chordata; class Lepidosauria; order Squamata; family Viperidae; genus Azemiops; species Azemiops feae. The sequence continues at coordinate 853 of JALGBA010003992.1, read as the reverse complement.
TCTCCCAAAAAGTAGAGAAGGGAACTAGGGGATTAGCCATTTTGGATCTAATTCTCACTAACAGGGATGAAATGATAGAAGGTGTTGAAGCCACAGGAACCTTGGGAGGAAGTGATCATGCAATATTGGAATTCAACATTATGGAAGCACAAGCAATAGAACACAGTCAAACTAGAGTCTTGGACTTTAAGAGAGCTAATTTCAATAAACTTAGAGAGGGTTTGGGAAGGATTCCATGGATGAGAATCCTCAAGGGGAAAACAACTCAAGAAGCTTGGGAAATTTTGAAAAGTGAGATAATAAAAGCCCAGTCTAGCACAATACCAACAAAGAGGAAAAATAACAGCTCTCAAAAGAAACCAGCATGGCTGCATAAAGAACTCTCTGATAAATTGAAAGATAAAAAGGGACAAGTATAGAAAGTGGAAAGAGGGGCACATAACTAAGACAGAATATCAGCAAATAGCCCGAGCCTGCAAAGATGAAGTGAGGAAAGCTAAGGCTCATAATGAACTAAGGCTTGCGACCAAAGTCAAAAATAACAAAAAAAGCTTCTTTCAACATGTAAAAAACAAGAAAAAAGTGAAGGAAATGATTGGTCCACTAGTGGGTGAAAGTGGCAAAAAGGTGACAAGCAACAGGGAGAAAGCAGAACTATTTAACTCATTTTTTGCATCTGTCTTTACACAAAGGGAAAAAACAGACCAACCTACCAAAAATAGTGCCATAAAAAACAGAATAGAAATGCAAGTTAAGATAGGCAAGAAAACGGTAAGTGAGCACCTGTCCAGCCTAGACGAGTTCAAATCACCAGGACCAGATGGATTACACCCCAGGGTTCTCAAGGAACTGG
>JALGBA010003991.1:600000-815810 GCA_023970755.1 Azemiops feae | reverse complement strand
TTGAGAAAGGCTGGAACTTAATCCAATGAAGGCCACTTCATTCCTGAATCACATTCAGTCTGGAAAAATGACTCTCCCTAAACATGCACACCACCAAGTAGCTATTTATCTCTCCTCACTGCTGGGGTTGAAGAAGTGGGCTTTCAAGTAGCTTTAAGCTTTACGGGCTGTAAAGCACCATTTCTGAGGCCATTGTGATTTTGAACGTTCGTTAAATGACCAGCTGTAAGTCAAGGACTTCCTGTATGCAGAGATGTTGAAAATTAAAAAGGGGTTCACAAAGTTTTAAGCACCACAGTAGTTTTGCCCTCTAGAAATACCTGCTGTTATCCTTTCACAACTCAAAAGTAAATGGTTGTTAGGTGAATCTGGTTTCCCCCATTGACTTTGCATGTTGGAAGCTGGCTGGGATGGTTGCAAATACTGATCATATGACCCCAAGACACTGCAACTGTTGTAAACAGATGCCAGTTGACAAGTGTCTGAATTTTGATCACATGATTGCATGGACACTGAAATAGTCATAAATGTGAGAACTGGTCATAAGTCATCCTTTTCAATGCTGTCGTAACTTCTTGTATTACTCAGAAAATAGCTACCCATGTAGCAGCACAAAGTAAGGGGGAGGCAGGTTTGCTCATATAACACCTTTGTTCTGTTGGCTGCACTGACCTCTGTTTTCTTTCCAGATGCAATTCAAGATGCTGGTCACTACCTTTAGCACCCTATATTGCACAGGGCCAGGTTATCTGCAAGGCCACCTTTCCCTAATGATATCTACCTGTTCTACCAGGTCAAATAGGGTAGGCATGCTCCTAATCCCTTCCCATAAATATTGCCATCTTGTGGGAGCTTGGAAGTGTATCTTTTCCATGGCAGTGCTGGGATAAGAGGAGGTGACTGCATATCAGAGGTATGACTGAGCACCAGTTTTTTGTTGTTTTTAATGTGTTTAGTTTTTATAATTTTAATATGCTTTTGTGCTGTTTTAACCTTTAATTGGGAGGCACCCAGAACTGGTTATAAGGAGGCAGCTATATAAATGTTTTAAATAAATAAAAAATGAACTTCAAACATTCACTAAACAAATGAATGCAATTTCAATGTGTGAGAATATTTGAAATATACAACTGCATTAATAACCAGAAATTTAATAAAATCAGGCTTCCAACAACTTTTAAGAAAGTAAAAAAAAGCTTTACATTTTTAATAAAAAATCATTTACAATAGTATCCTATTCCGTGAGCAGAAAGAAATCTTTTAACGCTCTCATTAACTTACCAAGCGTTCTCTCTCCTTTGGGATCTACTGTTTGAGCCATTTTCAATGCCTCTGTAGTAGCAATATCAACATTACTTGGAACCACAACCAAATTTATGGTTTCTTGTTTGGTAATAAAACTTTGAATTAATTTCATGATCTGTAATTAAATTGTACTTTATGTCAGGCATGGGTAGAGGATAAAATTATTTTCAGAAAAGCTGGAAAGAACAAATAATTTATTCTATCAAGGCTACCATAACTATACATAAAATTTCAGTACTGTAATGTATAGTACATAATCTGCAACTTACTTTAACCTGTACCTCACCCCCAAATTCTGTTTCACAGATGCTGCTTCTATGTGGAGCATTCAATATCTGTGAAGGAGCAACAATATGCCTGTCCATTTTATCCAGATATTGAGTATCCTCTGCCCAGAGCCTTATATATCAAGAGCAGGAAGCCTAAGCAGGGGGACACTGTAGGGTTCCATACATCTGGATATCATGATTACTAGGTTGGGGATATTATTCAGTTCCACTGGCATTCCAAGATGCATTAAATAGACAGCATGAACTCAACAGAATTTCTGGAATCCATTTATTGAATAAAGATCAACTAAAGGAAAGATAAATTCTATAGATATAGTAGTCCTCGCTTAGGGACCACAATTGGGACAGGCAACTCGGTCATTAAGTGCCACCATCACTAAGCAGAAACTCATGTGATCACAATCACCTTAAAACCTTAATCCTGATCTGGTCATTAAGTGAAGTGCCACAGTCACCAAGTGAAACATCTCATGAACACAATTATTTTACTTCTGCATCTCTGTTAACTCTGCTTGTCATAAGCCAGTTGCAAAGCACACAAATGGTGATCACGTAACTGCAGGATGCTGCAATAAATGTATCTGTAGCAAAGCTATGTTTTACACCATTGTAACTTCAAATGGTCACTAAATGAGGCAGTCATTAATGGAGGACCAACTGTACATCTCCCTCCTGAAATGTGTAAAGATCTTTCCTAGCAGAAAGGAGCAGCTGACAATCAGATACCTATCACTCTACAAAATCCTTTTTGTTTTACCTGACTGCCAATGTCTTGTGGTTGATTACCCACTGCCACTCTTGTAATTCCTGGAAGATCAATTAAGGTGAGATCTGGAACATCTGGAGAACTAATTTCCAGGGTAATTAATTTGTTACTTATACCCAGTCCTTCGCCAGCTATTGCATTCTGGGCTATATTGTGTGAGGCAAAACAAAAACAGCAGACTCAGTTATAGGAAACTCCTTATACAGAGCAGTTTTATCAAACCACCATTTGTTTTAAAAGACCTCTGAAGAAAACAGACAAGCATATATTTTTAAACAGGCTTGTTTCCTGAAATAGGAATACAATTTGAAATTTCTAACAGCAGCAAACATGATCGAATATTTAGATTAAAAATCGGAATAAAAAAATCAAATATCAAATACGTTTTGAAGCAAAACTACTATAAACTACTAGTGTAGACCTTCATTCTACTTCTATCCTTCACTACAATTACAGAACTATTGTAAGCTAGAATTCTATCTATACTGATCATTTTAAGGAAAACAAAACCCCTTATTATTGTCACTGAATGTTACCTCTCCTAACTGCAGCTTCCACCTCTGATGGATCTTTCAGTTCCACCTCTGTTTCCAGATACACCATTTTCCCCTTCCATTCCTTTGTATTATTATTTTTTTTCATCTTGAGCTCCAAGGGGCATCTGGTAACAATCCCTGCAATGTTAAAACATTTTTCTTAATTTTATAGATATCCATTTTATTAGATATTTAACAACATAATCAAGAAGAGAAGCAGAAAGAAAAATAAGAAGTAAATACCGTACTGTCCATTTCTTGGTTTCTGGGTAGTTTTTTCCCCCATAGTTTTTAAAAAATTAATTTGCAAAGTTTTAAAATTTTAAGTCTACTTTAATTTTTAAAATTTAAATCTATTCTGAATGCCACTCAGCTATGTGCTAGGTAGTAACTGTCTTTGGATATGATTACAGGGTTGTTGTTTTTTTATACACACAGAAGCCATCCAGTTTGGAAAATTAGCATATACTGATTGGATTCAGTTGAAGCCAATCTGAATATAAGAAGGAAAATAAGTAGAGAATGGCCTGATTTACATGTTTTGATTAGAAAAATATGGAAGTTCACATTTGTTCTAGGCTCCTGAAATTCAGAAAGCTAACTGAGCATCTCTCAAAAGCTTCATTCCAATTGAAAACCTGTCTACGGCGGGTGGTTCTCAAGATGAACTATAAACCCCATTCCCCCTGGTACAGTAATAAGACTTGTAGGCCAACATATCTGAATTGTACCGGTTGGGGAAATTTGTTTGATATTCAAAGAAGAAAAGCTTTGGGAAAATTCTCACCACTGCCTCTAGGAAGGGCAACTCCAGACAAGGCCTCTAGAACTGAACTTTTTCCAGAGCTCTGATCTCCAATCACAGCAATTGCTGGCAACGCCAAGTCCTTTTCCACTCCAAGGGCCCTCAGTGAATCAATGAGGTCAATACAGGGGCGGACCTTCTCTTCATACTGGCTGCACAAATGATTTTCTACCTCCTAAGGAAACAAAACAAAATACCAAGTTGCTTCCTCTACTGATCTTGGAATTAACTCTTCCTTAATTTGGAAATTTCATCCCAAATGAGCTGGAATTGTACTTCCCATGAAAAAAAAATTGTTAATACGGAAGAGGTAGTGAACATTTTTTTTAAAAAAATGCAAGATCGCACCTTAGTTTGCTTCATAAAAATAATTCCTGTCAATTCAGTTGATGTACAGATTCCTAAACACTGTTTTAGGAAGTTTAAGCTGGTGACTGAGAAAATACCGGTAGGTACAGACAGTCCTTGCATTCTGACTGCTTTGGGCAACAACTCTTCAAAGTTATGGCAGTGGAAAAAAGAACACAACTTTGGGGCCGATCTTTGCATTTACCATCATTGCAGCATCCCATGGTGATGTGATTGCCATCAGCATGCTTTGCCTGCTGCATGCAACTGGCTTATGACAAGCAGAGTTAATAGAGAAGGTATAAATAAAAGCATGTCATGGTCATGTGATTTTTCGCTTAGCAACCACAGTCCTTCACTTAATCACCCAAGGGGGAATAAGTCTATCATGGTCATGTGATTTTCCACTTAGTGCCAAGTTTTCAGCCCCAAGCTAAACATTGGCTACTTGTATAGCTTTGCTGGTTTTAGTGTTTTAGGAGTATTATCCAAAATACGATTTTATACATATGTACATACATATATATTAAAGTAGCATGTAGACCTACAGTGAGGGGAAAAAGTATTTGATCCCCTGCTGATTTTGTACGTTTGCCCACTGACAAAAAAATGATCAGTCTATAATTTTAATGGTAGGTTCATTTTAACAGTGAAAGACAGAATTAAGAACAGAAAAAATCAGAAAAACGCATTTCAAAAAAATTATACATTGATTTGCATTTTAATAAATAAAATAAGTATTTGATCCCGTATCAATCAGCAAGATTTCTGGCTCTCAGGTGTCTTTTATACAGGTAACGAGCGGATATTAGGAGCACTCTCTTAAAGGGAGAGCGCTCCTAATCTCAGCTTGTTACCTGTATAAAAGACACCGATCCACAGAAGTGTAGCGGAGTTGGGGTGAGAATAGGGCCAGCTGAGAGGCTTTGCAGGAGTCCTGTCGATTAGGCAGGAAGATGAGGAGCTCCGGCAACTGCCATGGGTCTGGCGGTGGGGCGGGGCGGGGCTCGGAGGAGGGAAGAAAAAGGAGGAGGACGCCGATAGAAGGGAGGAAGAGAAAAGGCTTGGGGAGGAAGAGAGAAGGCTTGGTGGAGCTTGCCGTTCTGAGCCAGCTGATCGAAGAGAGAGTAAGAAGCTGGGGTTTTCGTGTTTGCTTTTTTTGCTTCGTTACAGGCAAGCCGGACGAAAGGGGGAGGGATAGAGAGAGTGAGAGTAGTTGCTGGAGCTGTTTGCTTGAAGCAGGCCAGGCAGGGAGGGATAGAGGGTGAGAGTAGTTGCTGGAGCAGTTTGCTGGAAGCAAGAGAGAGAGAGAGAGAGAGAGGGGGGGGTAGATAAAAAGGGATTACATGGAGTGTGAGGTCAGAGAGGGGCAAGGAGAGCGGACAAGGGAGGCCTCTGCCAGCGCCAGAGATTGATTGCCATTGTTCTAGGCAAGTTGTTTTCATCAAAGACGGATTAACATCGTCCTGGGCAAGTTGTTGCCACCAGAGATTGGCTACCATTGTTTTAGGCAAGTTGTTGCCATCAGAGACTGGCTGCCATTGTTTTAGGCAAGTTGCTGTCACCAGAGACTGACCGCCATCATTCTAGGCAAGTTGCCATCACCAGAGGCTGATTAACATCGTTCTGGGCAAGTTGTTGTCATTAGAGATTGAATACCATCTTCCCTGTAAGTTCTTATTGCCTGAGATCAACCACCATCATCCCACGTGAATCACCGTAGAGAGAGAGCGACCATCGGCGCCCCATGTGCGTGGCTGCCGATTGTGACTGAATACCACTGTATTACGTGCCCTGTTAGGCAGAGGCACCAACGTGAGAGACCTCCTTGGGCTGGTGGCCACTTGGAGGGGAGGTCGGGAGGGCCCGGACTTAAGCGGTCCCTAAGGGGGTGGCTCTACAGAAGCAATCAATCAATCAATCAGATTCCAAACCCTCCACCATGGCCAAAACCAAAGACCTGTCCAAGGAAGTCAGCGACAAGATTGTAGACCTACAAAAGGCTGGAATGGGCTACAAGACTTCGCCAAGCAGCTTGGTGAGAAGTGACAACAATTGGTGTGATTATTCGCAAATGGAAGAAACACAAAATAACTGTCAATCTCCCTCGGTCTGGGGCTCCATGCAAGATCTCACCTCATGGAGTTTCAATGATCATGAAAACAGTGAGGAATCAGCCCAGAACTACATGGGAGGATCTTGTCAATGATCTCAAGGCAGCTGGGACCATAGTCACCAAGAAAACAATTGGTAACACACTATGCCGTGAAGGACTGAAATCCTGCAGCACCCGCAAGGTCCCCCTGCTCAAGAAAGTCCATGTACAGGCCTGTCTGAAGTTTGCCAATGAACATCTGAATGATTCAGAGGAGAACTGGGTGAAAGTGTTGTGGTCAGATGAGACCAAAATCGAGCTCTTTGGCATCAACTCAACTCGCTGTGTTTGGAGGAGGAATGCTGCCTATGACCCCAAGAACACCATCCCCACTGTCAAACATGGAGGTGGAAACATTATGCTTTGGGGGTGTTTTTCTGCTAGGGGGACAGGGCAACTTCACCGCATCAAAGGGACGATGGACGAGGCCATGTACCTTCAAATTTTCCCTCAGCCAGGGCATTGAAAATGGGTCATGGATGGGTATTCCAGCATGGCAATGACGCCAAACACACAGCCAAGGCAACAAAGCAGTGGCTCAAGAAGAAGCACATTAAAGTCCTGGAATGGCCTAGCCCAGGGGTCGGCAACCTGAAACACTGAAAGAGCCACTTGGACCCGTTTCCCTCACAAAAAACCCCCTGGGAGCCGCATAATGTGCGCGCGCATGCACGTGTGCATGCGCGCACGCACACACAACAGGGGGCTTGATTAGAGTGGAGCCTAAGGTGAGACATGCACTGGCCCTGCCCCCATCCAGCTCTGGTATGGACGGCTCTGCCATCCTGGCTTCTCCTCCCCTTGGAAAAGACTGCTCCCCCCTCCCGCCCCGCACTCTACCTCTCTGGGACTTTCTTCTTAGGGAGGAGGAGGCCGACAGGGAGAAGGAGCTGCTGCGGCAAATCTTCCAAGGCACCAGCAGACGGCCGCTCGGGCTCGCCTAACTCAGCCTGCTGTAGGAGGCCATAGTTGAGGCTTCTGGCTCGCTCTGGGAGAGGTGCTTGGAAAAGAGGATGAGAAAGCAGCGGGGAAAGACAGCTCCGGAGGGAGGCAGCCCCGCAGCCAGAAGCCGGCGGTCTGAGCGGAGCGGCACGGAAGACCTACCGGTCAGCGTGGGAGGCTCCGGCGTTGCCTCCCATGCTGACCGGTAGGTCTTCCGTGCCGCTCCACTCGGACCGCCAGCTTCTGGTTGCTGGGCTGCCTCCCTCCGGAGCTGTCTTACCCCGCTGCTTCCTCGCCCTCCCAGCAAAAGAACCCCAGAGAACCCTTGCCTGTGAGCCAGGCCTGCCGTCCGCGTGACTGAGATAGGCAACGGCCCCAACTCTGCTCCTGGGCCGCGAAGGGGCGCGGCTGCCCAGTCGGCGCCGCCTCTCCCGCCCCGCTCAGTGCCACCGGCAGCAGCAGCGGCGGCGGGAGGACGGCGAAGAGGTGCGGCTGCCTGGTCGCCGCCGCCTCTCCAGCCCTGCTCAGCGCGGGCGGCGGCGACACAAGGACGGCGAAGGGGCGCGGATGCCCGGTCGCCGCCGCCTCTCTGGCCCCGCTCAGCATGGGCGGCGGCGGCAACACGAGGATGGCAAAGGGGCGCAGCTGCCCGGTCGCCGCCGCCTCTCCGGCCCCGCTCAGCGCGGGCGGCGGTAACAGCACGAGGACGGCGAAGGGGCGCCACGCAGCAGGTGGGAAAAGGGCCGGGCAGTCGCCGCAGGGGAATCTTGAAAGAGGCCGAGATGGCCGAAAGGCGTGGGCCGAGAGGGGAAGTTTCCGAGACCCCCGGTGACCCCCCCCAGGGCTAGCAGAGGCGGCAGCGGAAAAAGGCGAGGGGAGACCCGGCGGGCAGGGAAGAGACACCCCGAGACTCGCCACCCCCACCCGCGGCTCCTTACCCAGGTTTTGCCTCTGGAGGACAGCAAAGGGACACCTTTCCAGCCGTCCTCCCGGCTCTTCCACCGCTGCTGGCACGTGCGGTCCGAAGAAGGAAAGAGGTTTGTGGGTAGTCCCACAAACCAAAAAGTTCAACCAATCAATTCAAACTTTGTGAATTTCTTTTTTGTGAGAAGTTTGAATTCATTGGTTGAACTTTTTTTGTCCCACTTTTTTTTTTTCGGACTGCACATGGCAGCGGAGGACAGGGAGCCGCAGGAGACAGCTGAAAGAGCCACATGCGGCTCCGGAGCCGCAGGTTGCCGACCCGTGGCCTAGCCAGTCTCCAGACTTTAACCCCATAGAACAGGGGTGTCAAACTGCCGGCCCACAGGCCGGACGCGTCACGCAGAAGCCACACCCACCCCATTGCCGGAAATGGCAAAACTGTCCCTATACGTTGCACAACATCACATGATGTCGCGAGTTTGACATGTCTGCCATAGAAAATCTGTGGGAGCTGAAGGTTCAAGCTGCCAAACATCAGCCTTGAAACCTTAACGACTTGGAGAGGATCTGCAAAGAGGAGTGGGACAAAATTCCTCCTGAGATGTGTGCAAACCTGGTGGCCAACTACAAGAAACATCTGACCTCTGTGACTGCCAACAAGGGTTTTGCCACCAAGCACTAAGTCACGTTTTGCGAAGGGGTCAAATACTTATTTCACTCATTAAAATGCAAATCAGTTTATAACTTTTTTGAAATGCGTTTTTCTGGATTTTTGTTGTTGTTATTCTGTCTCTCACTGTTAAAAAAAACCTACCATTAAAATTATAGACTGATCATTTTTTTGTCAGTGGGCAAACCTACAAAATCAGCAGGGGATCAAATAATTTTTTCCCTCACTGTAATGCTCTCATTTTCTCCATGACAACTGTCATCAGGTGAAGTGGGTTGGGCTGAGTGAGAAAGACTGCCCCAAAATCACTCAGCCAGCTTTCATGCCTAATTGACAACATAAAATATAATCTGGACATATGGCATAGCATACCTTTTTCATCCTTTTACTCGGAGAATACTCAGTTTCATTGGATTTCTTCATGGCAGACTTCATAGTGTCCATGCAGCAAAATATGTTCTGGAATAAAAACATTGTTAGCTCATAAAGATGCTGCCACATTTGGCAATAATATCAGTGACATCCTCGCTTGATCCTTAGGATTCTGTGGTTTTGATGTCCACTTTTAACTGCTTTTATCACCGGTAATGATAATTTAGAAAGTATGCTAGCAGTGTAAATGCATAGTCAAAGCATTAAAAAAAAACACCTGTCAATAATTGTGGCATAAATTTTCCATTGCCTCAAACTATAAAAAAAAAAAAAAAGGTTTGGTGCTAACCTGTTGTCTGGATAGCTTTTAAAACTCTCTTCAGTAAAAACATCTTTGTTTAAATAAGCAGCTACAAGCCAGCAACACAAGTTCTCAAGGAGCCCCTAAAGATTGTCTTTAAAAATGCTGAAAGGCACCTCCAAACCATTGGTCCTACTGACAGCCTCCCCTTCTTACATTCAATTAAATGTCATTTAATGGTGGACAAGCAACCTCAGACATGCAATTTATATGAGATTATACAACTTATTTCAAAGGGCTTGAATCCCTGCCTTCCCGCTAAATTAATTTTATTTACTCCAACTCCCTCCACTCCAAAAGTTCATTTGCTGCTTTCAAGCTCAAGCAGAACAAGAAGGTTCACACATTTAACTAAGCTGTGTCCCTGTGACTTTTGATCCACGGTTCTACCTTAGCTTGTTCAAGGAGATCAAGTATTTTGGGTTATTAAGCAAACCGTGGCTTTACAAGACATGCGGCTTGCACAAGGAGTCCTTTCCTCAATCTGCGAAGTCGGTGATTGGTAGTTGGGATTTCAGTCTAGTTCCGGATGCTCAAAGGATCTCCGCGCTCATCAGCGGGGGAAACCCGGCAACTTCGGGACTCTCCTTCTCTTCTTCTTATTCAAATGCTTCGAGGCATATTATGTCGGACCCCCTTCCCTCGCCCACAAATTACTTAGATAATTAGGGGTCCTCCGGCAGTTTTATTTAATTCCCTTCGCTGAAAGGAAGTAGATTCCGCCCGGAACGAGGAGGATCTCAACAAGGTCCTGCAGTTTGAAATCCCTTTCATGCTGGACGCTCTTACCTTTCAAGTTCGGAGCTGGGAGCGTCGGAGAAAATGATGCTTTCCCACCGCAGTTCCGGCAAAGACTGCGGTATCGGCGGCACAGCGTTGACTCCATCCCGTTCAGTTTCTTGGCGAAGAGAAATCGAAACTTACTCCGGAAACGAAAGAAATCGACAATACCGAGAGCTTTCCGTTTCCCGAAAAGCAGCGCGCTCGCTCCCTTCAAGAGCGAGTTTCGTTTCCGACAGCTAATTTGAATCATTTTCCGAGAACTTGCGGGGAAGGGGGGGGGGGGAAACGAAACCGAAAAACCACTTTCTTTTTTCTTTTTCGAGACCTCAACTCCAATGATATTCCTTTCTCTCAAAAGGGTTAGCAATAAATGACCTCATTCTTTGCTTTGCGCGTGTTTAGTATTTTTTAAAGTATTTTAAAAACTGCTAAAGGTAAATAAACCAAATGATTAAATATTAAGAAATGTGAAAATAATAAAGTAGCAATTTGCTTAGTCCACTATGAATTCTTAAAGAGGCATAATTCGTATTTTAGTTACGGTACTCCATCGGCTCTCCGACTTTTCAAGAACGACCCTGTAAATTTAGCGGTTCTTTATCCAGAGCAAAGCTGGCTTTTCAAGAGCTGCGATCAGAATAGGAGAATAACAGACTTGGAAGGGACCTTGGAGGTCTTTTAGTCCAACATCCTGCTCAGGCAGGAAACCCTATGCCTTTTCAGACAAATGGCTGTCCAATCTCTTAAAAACCTCCATTGTTGGAGCAACCACTATTTATGAAGGCAAGCTGTTCCACTGAACGGTCCAGATTGCCCATCCATAACCTAGCTTTGTACTTATCTTCTTCCCATGTGGTCCTGCTCCAAAACATTCATCTTTTCAACATCAGATTTGAAACAAATCTACCAAACTTTTGGAGGAACTTCTGCTCCACCCCCTGATCTATGAATTCATATTGCTTTACCTTCTATTTGAAAAAGATTTCCTTTGCTGAGAGAGCTCATCTTATTTTAGACACATCCCAAACATCACCCTGATGGATTAGATGGGGGCCACACACATAATGAAATGTATCAACATATGCTGAAAATTTTACCTCAGAGGTACTTTCAATGAAAATTCAGAAAGGTGGAACTTTTGTTGTGACATCACAATGCACTTTTACTATAATCATTTTGGCATTATTGTGGGTAGGAGCAGATCTCTATCCAGCATAATTTGCAAAGGCACAGTCATTACAGGTAGTCCTTGATTTCCAACTGCTCGTCCAGAGACCCAAAGTTAAGACGGAAATGAAAAAGTAGGTTTAAAACTGGTCTTCATCGCATCCATCGCAGCATCCCTGTGGTTATGTGTGATCACCATCTGAGCACTTTGCAACTAGCATGAATTTATGATGGCTGCTGTGTCCCACAGTCACATGATCCCAAAACTTGTAAGCTTCACTGATAGCTGTGTGCAAGGAAAATCAATGGAGAAACTGGCAGTAATTGCAAGTTGTGATCATATATTGCGCTTAACAATCCATCGTATTTTGCTTAACAACTGCAGCTAAACTGATATAGTAAGTCTGGTGTGGTCTTGTGATGCTTCACTTAAGAACCGTGGAGTTGCTGGTTCCAATAGCAGTTATTAAGTGAGGACTCCATGTTGCCAGCTCTGACTTTTCCAAAAGAAATTCTGGTATGAACTGGCATAAAGGGAAAAATATTTGCAATCGGTCCAATTTGTTCTGATTTAGCAAGCTAAACCCGCTCAAATGAATTGTTTTCTTGTCATTCCTACAACTCGTTTATGCCTAATGTAGTTATTTCTGCTGTGCAGCTGAAGTCTACTGGGCTAGGCATGCATGTCCAAATCCTACAAAGCAGAATAATACCACAAAAATCCTCAGGTCATTTTGCCACTTCTCCAAATACTGTTAGCACCAATTATATATGATAGTTGCAAGTAAATGTATGACAAAACAATAGAGCTTAAACAGGAATAGTTTATTGTTTTTACTATTATCTAAAGTAATGCATACATTAAATATTGTAGCATACTGTGAGGTCATGAAAAATTCTTATAACTAGGCATGAGAATCAGGTACTAAAATGGAAAGTTTTTTTTTTAAAGCGATTCTTTTCAAACTAGCTTCATTGTTGATTTGATGGTTGATTGTTAAATTGGGGACTTATCCACATGTCTCTTAAATGCACCTTAAAGATGTTTCAGTAACCATTACTTAAGGTTATTTATTGTTTATCATACCTTATGATTCAGCCTTTGTCTCATTCTTACCCCATCACTGAGGTCTCCTCACTGCATATTCATCTGATATGATGTGATGTTTTCCATCTTCTCCCTACACAATCCTGGCATAGTGTGCTTCATCAGCAGCCATGATGTTGACACAGTCAAGGCTGGAATCTGTCCAGCTCCTCCTAGCTGCTTACCACTGCAGTATACAAATCCATACTTTTCTGCCTTGGCAACTGCCTCTGAAATGTCCAAAAAAGTAAGTGGGGATTCCCTCTGCAAAAGTTAATATTTTTTCCTTTAACAATTGCTATTTACATGATCTGTTAAAAATGCCCTCCCTCCCTGCAAAAGCTGGTGGACTTAACTCATGAAGGAGAAAAAGCCACACCCATAAATTTTAAAAGCACATGTTTATATCCTCACACGAAGCTGGTTCCTCCCCCACCCCTATCGCACTCAACAGCCCACCTGTTCATCTCGATCAGCTAATCCAAAGTGCCTAAACAGAATAAATTTTATTTGTACCCTCCCAGGAAAAAGCCCCTCACACCTGTTGTACCTGTACTGTTTAACCATAACCTTTTGCTGGCATAAGCTCTATCTTTATTTTTGTGTTTCCTCTGCTTGCAGTTATGTCTAGCTTCTGCTGACCTGCTTATATGTACCACAACAGCTATCTTGCATGTGCCAAAGCTCCTACTGAATATTCATACTGAATATTGAATAATTTTTACTGGAACTGGTATGAAGCAGGGCAACAGTATTAATCCACCCACTACCATAAACAAAATGATGCCCCATTCCTTCCATCCTCCCGCAAATATCTGACCAACCCAAGAGGTGTCTGAGATACCTGTCCATTTTTGCACAGGTACATGAGCTAGTTTCCTCATTTTAGCAGTGATTTCCTCTATTACTTTACCTTGGTCATCTATTTGGAGGCAGCAATTTGTAAGATTAAATTTTTCACACACGCCTCCTTCTTTAGCTAGCAAGTAATCTAAAGCCAAGTAATTCTGATATACTGCTGTACATAGTTGGGTACTAGTCTTAGCAAGCATATATAAAGCTGAAGCTGTTTCATTAGTAATAATCTCCAATACAGCTTGCAATCTTATTATCCTATTAAGTATATATATTGGGGTTCGATAGCCATACATCCCATCCTTTGCCCATGTGGCTGGTCCATACACTTGTATAATTCTTTCTGGAGGCCATTCTTCTTCACCCCATTTCTTTTGACTTGATATTTGTACACTTCGTTTTTATCTATGACCTACCTCATCATACATTGGGATTCCTAGTTTTTCCCCTTGTTGTATTGGGAGAAGGAAAAAACTAGGTTTAATTGCACCCAAGACACAGGCTCCATTCCATCCTATGGGGAGTATTGCATAAGCATATCTACCAAAAATCCAATACATCCCATCAGGTGCTTTCCATCTTAGGGAAACATTTCCTGGGCTATGCCATAGTTCCTTCAATTGAGTAATATTTTCAAAAGGGTTGGAGGGCTCAGTTCTATTTTCACCACTCCATCAACTCCTAATAGGGTTACCTCGTACTGTTCCATTTGTTTGTATTCCATTTTCATAAACCAACTGTCCTACTGGTGTGTGGAAGTCTGCAGAGGCTTCCCTTATAAAACATACTTACCTCTTATAGAAGTTTGGGTAGTCCACCGAGAAGGTCTATCTTGTGATGTCCAGGTGAGGTTCATCTCGGCTATACCAGAGAGGTCTATCTCTCTTGTCTCCCAGGGCCATTGTTCTCTCATATTAGTGCCACCACACACATAACAATTAGTGACATTTAGGGAGTCTGCTAGCCTTTCAGCCAAATCAATTATATATAGTCCCCCTTTAACTCTTTGTTAGCAATAAAAAAAAAATAGCACACAAATGATGTCGCAGTAGCGACTGCTGCCTGTGGATAGCCCTAGATTGGGCTGATACAGGCAAAAGATTTCTTCCTCCCATATTTGGGCCAACAGGGTGCATCAAAAAAACACTCAAGACATATCTCTTCCCCTGTCTCTTCCCTCCCTGATACAGCTGAAAAAGTGAGAAAGAGCCTGTGGCCTACGGGTCAACACAGCTGCCTAACGTGCAAGCAGCCCAGGTTCGAATCTCAGAAGGGTATGGCTGGCTGATGAGAGCTAATTAGCTCAAAATAGCTATCCCAGTCCCCCTTTAACTCTTTGTTAGCAATCCAAATTATATATATATATAATTATATCTATCTATCTATCTATCTATCTATCTATCTATCTATCTATCTATCTATCTATCTATCTATCTATCTATCTATCTATCTATCTATCTATCTATCTATCTATCTATCTATCTATCTATCTATCTCTATCTCTATCTCTATCTCTATCTATATATCTATATATCTATATATCTATATATCTATATATCTCTATCTATATATCTATATCTATATCTATATCTATATCTATCTATCTATCTATCTATCTATCTATCTATCTATCTATCTATCTATCTATCTATCTATCTATCTATCTATATATATATATATAGATATAGATATAGATATAGATAGATAGATAGATAGATAGATAGATAGATAGATAGATATATCTATATATATAGATATAGATATAGATATAGATATAGATATATATAGATATATATAGATATATATAGATATAGATATATATAGATATATATAGATATATATAGATATATATCACAACACAATCACAACAATAGGTACAACAACAGTTACACCAACACCTGCAATCACAGAACCAGCACATCAGTAGTTGTTCAGTATTCTGGATGCAATCTTCCCTGCAAAAGAAGAACAGAACCACCAACCATACAATGACCAGTGAGCACAAATCCCCCTATTTCAACCATGTTTAGAGCACTGGTGAATTTTGAATTTCAGAGGATTCTCGCTGGGTTCTATAGTCCAGGGCTTTTCAACCTTTTCACCCATTGTACCACTTTTAGGATAAGGCAACATCCAAGTACCACCACTCGACCAGCAAGGTGTCAAAAACTGGGCCCACCCCCCAAAAAAGGAAAAAAATGATAAAGTACAGGTAGTCCTCGACTTACAACAATTTGCTTAGTGACTGTTCGAAGTTACAATGGCACTGAAAAAAGTGACTTATGACCATTTTTCACACTTATGACTGTTGCAGCATCCCCAGGGTCATGTGATTTACATTCAGATGCTTGGCAACTGATTCATACTTATGACATTCAGTGTCCCAGGGTCATGTGATCACCTTTTGCAACTTTTTGACAAACAAAGTCAATGGGGGGAGGGGCAGCTCATCACTCAGGTTGCAGGATGCCTGTGGGGGGGGAATCCATGGGTCTCTGGTGGAGGGGGGTGGGACTGGGGTGGTTGCCTTCCTTTCCTCCCTCTCTCCCATTGTCCCTTCCTTCCTTCCCTCCCTCTTTGTCCCTTCCTCCTTCCCTCCCTTCCACTGTCCATCCTTCCCTCCCTCAGGTTGCAGGGTGCCTGTGGGGGGGAATCCATGGGTCTCTGGTGGAGGGGGTTGGGACTGGGGTGGGTGCCTTCCTTCCCTCCCTCTCTCCCATTGTCCCATTGGTAATGCGTACTCAGAAGTCCACTCTCGTTTTGCCTTGCCAGCTCTAATGGCCCTCAGGGCATCTCATTCACACTCTCACAGATCTCAGACTCAGACTGACCTACCCACCCAGCCACCCAGGTAAATGTGAAAACTCCCTTATTTTCTTACTTGGGTCTGTGCACAGAGTTTCCTGGTGTTGGATATATGACTCACCTCCATATCAATTTATAGAATGACCTGGCCAATTTTGGTCCAGGAATCCACTATTTGATGTCTGGGTCCTCACGGGTGCCAAGCCGGTTGTCATCGCCCTCTGGAAACCATCAAAATTGATGTGGCACCTGTTCCCTGTGGGGGCAGTGACCCCCAGGATCTGTGGACTGTTTGGATATCCCGGACGAGCCCCCAAGTTGTTTGGAATGTGGCTCAGGTTTCCAAAGACAAACTCACTTAGGATTCCAGGAACAAAGTTTTATTGAAATAAAGCTTTTGCAAAAGCTGGTGGACTTAACTCATGAAGGAGAAAAAGCCACACCCATAAATTTTAAAAGCACATATTTATATCCTCACACGAAGCTGGTTCCTCCCCCACCCCTATCGTACTCAACAGCCCACCTGCTCATCTCGATCAGCTAATCCGAAGCGCCTAAACAGAATAAATTTTATTCGTACCCTCCCAGGAAAAAGTCCCTCATACCTGTTGTACCTGTACCGTTTAACCATAACCTTTTGCTGGCATAAGCTCTATATTTTTGTGTTTCCTCTGCTTGCAGTTATGTCTAGCTTCTGTTGACCTGCTTATATGTACCACAACAGCTATCTTGTATGTGCCAAAGCTCCTACTGTTAAAAGCTCAAGTTACTCCAGTTTATAATTGTTAAACTCACTCCTTAAATTTTAGCTAAGATTATTAAGACTAAATGTCATTAAGCAATTTCTATTATATATATTTTTACCTCTTACACTACCATTAGGAAATCCACCAATAATCTTTCTTTTTTTTAATGTTTTATTGATTTTCTAATTTTACATTTAAGTATTTAAAAAGCAACGTGGTGGCTGAGTTAATCGAAAATTCAATGACATACAAGTATCTTTAGTACAAGTCTCAAACTATCACATTAAATATTTCCTCTCTTTTCCCCTTAGTATTTACTGTCTCATGTTTAAACTAATACAATTCTTATTATATCAATTAAATAAAAGTAACATTCTTACATTTATCAATATTTTTTAGCTTAAACATATCCTGGTTATTTTAACATTCAGTCTTTATAGACCACGGGTCGGCAACCCGCAGCTCCGGAGCTGCATGCGGCTCTTTGAGCCTTCTCCTGTGGCTCCCAGCCTCCTCCACCATTTGCAGAGAGAGAGACAGAGACAGAGAGAGGCACTTGCGCTTCCCTTCTCTCTCTCTCTCTCTCTCTCTCTCTCTCTCTCTCTCATGCGGACTTGCCCTCTCGCGAGGCTCCTGATTGGCCCTGCGCCCGGGTGCCCTGCCCCCTGGGAAAAGCGTGGCCAGGAAGTCCCTTTCCTGGGCTGGCCCCGTCCGAGGCGCACGTGGCCAGGGAGCCACGTAGGGAAGCCCCGGGATCCCCCCTGGGAGCGGCCCACCGGAGCCTCTGCTGAACGGGCCAGCTCTCCCACAAGCCACGGCCCCAAGGGAGAGCAGCTCCTGCGATCCCCAGCTGGTGCGACCGTTGGCCCCGCTGGCCAGGAAGGTGTGCTGGAGTCCCGGCTGCCAGGAAGGAAGAGGGAGATGCAGCAATGGCAGGAGAGGAGAGCCGATTTAAAGCCAGCCCAGTCAGCTTGTTGGCGAAGAATGTGAGGTGAGCAGAAGATCGGGGGGGAGAGAGAGAGAGAGAGAGAGAGAGAAAGAGAGAGAGGGAGGGAGAAGGGAAGCACAAGTGCCTCACTCTGTCTCTCTCTGTCTCTGTCTCTCTCTCTCTTCCAGAGACCTCCCCTCCCCCGAGTATCTAGCAAAGATATCTTGTCTGATCGAGGCTGGAGCAAACAGGAAAGAAACTTTAAACTCGTTGCTGCTGTAAGCCTTATTTCCCAACCCTCGGAAACGAAGAAGCTTCTGGAAGGAGAAGCGAAACGTCTTCAAGCAAACACCAAAAAGAGTCCAGCCAGGTGCCTCTTGGAAAAAAGGCATCTTTCTTTTTTTTGGGGGGAGGCATTTTCCAACCAGCAGCAGAGCCAGAGATGGAGGGTTGGTGGGGGGGGGAGGGAGGGGGCTCTGAGTCCACGGAGCGCCATTGTGAAGCGGCTGCGGGGCAGGTGGTGCCCCCCCAGCTTACCTGTACCAGAGCAGCCCCTTCTCATAGCAGTGGTCGAAGAAGTGCGGCTCTGCCCCAACGGTTCGCACATCTGGGTGGACATGCAGGAACTCGAGCAGCGCGTGAGTCCCGCCCTTCTTCACGCCGACGATGGTGGCCAGCGGGAACTTCTGGCCGGAGCCGCTGGACACCGGCAGAAGAGCCCCGGCCGAACCCACGGGGGGCGCCTCCTCCTGGGGCCCGGCGGCGGCAGCGGCTTCCTTGCCCTCCTCCTCCTGCTCCTCCCCTTCTTCCTCCTCCTGCCCCCCGGGTGGCTTGAGTGGGCATCGGGGCAAGAGGGGTGCCTGAGGGGGTCAGCCGGGCGGGCGGAGGAGCTGGCAGGGGCCGGTCAGGCAGTAGAAGTAGCTGCAGAGCAGCAGCAGCATCATGGCCAGGGCCAGCGGGCCGCGCAGCACCAGCCCCCCCAGTGGCCCACCACAGCTACATCCCATGGGCAGAGGGCGAGCCCGGGCAGCGCGGAGTCCCAGCTGGGGCGGTGGCCGGCAGGGGCATCACTCCCTGGGCCATCCCCGGGCTGCTCCCTGGGCAGCCGAGCCGGCCACGCATCTCCCGGTCCAGTCCACGGTGCCCCGGGTGCCTTTCAGCGCCTTCTGCTGCCTCCTGCCCCCTCCCCTCCCCGCCCCTTCGGCGCCGTCTGCCTTTCGTTCTCTCTCTCTCTCCTCACCTGGCCAGGTGGCTGGCTTTTTCTCCAGCAAGCTGACACATTGCGGACATTCTTATTCGGCTCACTTTCCTCCGCGGAGACGCAGCAAGAGCAGGAGAGAAGCGCCGATGGGAGGAGAGAGAGAGAGAGAGAGGGAGGGAGAGGAAAGAGAGAAAGAGAGAAAGAGAGAGAGAGGGGGAGGAAAGAGAGAGAGAGGGAAAGAGAGAGAGAGAGAGGAAAGAGAGACGAGAGGGAGGGAGAGGAAAGAGAGAGAGAGAAGAAAGAGGAGAGAGGGAAGAGGAAAGAGAGAGAAGAGAGAGAGAGAGAGCAGAGAGAGAGAGAGAGAGAGAGAGAGAGAGAGAGAGAGAGAGAGAGAGAGAGAGAACTCACGCACAGCAGCCTCTATTTCTTTTTAATTAAACTCTTCAATCAAGCTTTCCCCCCCTTGCGCACGTGCACACGCAAGTTTTGCGGCTCCCAGTGTTTTCTTTTCTCTGGGAAACTGGTCCAAGTGGCTCTTTGAGTGTTTAAGGTTGCAGACCCCTGTTATAGACAATCAATGTCCTAATTAGTTTCCCCAATTTTTAGTTTCCTATTAATATTTAAATTTAACATTTAATATTTATAGTTTCCAAGTTTTAAGTGACCAAAATTCCCTTTTTCACAATTCATCACAAAGTCTAATATTCAGGATACACGTCTTATCTATTTGAATATATTCTATTTCTCACCATCTTACGTTATCTAATTAATAATACAGTATAACATTCTCATTTTCTATTAATTTCCAAATGCCTTAAATTTAGTAACCAAAATTTCTCTTATTTCAGTATCAAATACTTCCTCTCTTTTTCTCTTAATGTCTACTATCTCATATTTAAGCTAATACAGTTCTTATTATATCAGCTAAGTAAAGCTGTTTATTACATTTATCAATAGATTTTTAGCTTATATATATCTTAGTTACTTTTACATTCAACCTTTATAAATAAATCAATATTCAAATTTAACTTTTGAATTTTATACTTCCAAATAACCAAAGTTTTCTTTATCCCAGTTTATAACAAAATCTAGTATTCAAAGTACACATCTTGTCTATTTGAGTATATTCCATTTTAATCCTCACTAATAAGTCAAAACCCCAATTTTCTTCAGCCTTATTCTAGCTTTCTTTCTTTGCCAACTCGCCTTCCATATCCGTGCTTTTAAGTCATCAAATAGTTCTCCCTCTGTTATTATATATGTTGTTTGAGATAAAAGAGGCCTTCCAGTCACCATTTTTTTGGAAGGGCTAACAAATTGTCTCTCTATTTTTCCATCTCGACGTAGTTGTCCAGAAATGTTTATCTTCCTTTCGATCTGTTCTTCTTCTTGATCCTCAGGTTTCTTCTGGTTTATATAGAAAGTCTTTTCCATTTTCAGTGTTGTCAGTCCCTTTCGGTTTTCCGTTAACTGTGTTTGTTGATCAATTGAATCTTCTGTCATAGTATTTAATTGTTCCACTTCTTCTATTATATTCTGTGTAGTTGATTTTTTAGTTGTAATCAAAGTTTGGGTTCGTATATCTAGGCTGACATCTTGTTCTTTTCTGTAGCTTCTTATTTCATCAGTAGCTGTAAGAATAGTTTCATAAATTGCTTTCAACATAAAAAGAATCTGTTCCTGATCTTCATCCATGTTCTCTTACTGGTGTGTTAAATTAAAAGCTTTACAATCAGAGAGTGAAAATAAATTTTGTCACTGAGTATAGAACACAGCTGGGCTTCTCACAGCTGATATCTGCCAAGGTTGCAAAAGTCTTATCTATAGTCTGGGCTTCAAGCCAAGTCTCTTTTAGACAATAACAAGTTGTAATATCAGGTTTAGCCACAAGATGTCGCCCACACCATTTAAGATTTTTTTTAAGTCCAAAATTTTTATAATCCTTGTTCAATTTTACTTCTTTTTTGTAAGTGAAAACCCAAACCTTCAATAAGAATAAGAAATCTTTTAGTCCTCAAATTTTAGAAAGATAAAAGTCCAGTTAAAGTCAAGTTATTCTTTCAGCATTTTAAACTGCCCTGGATAGTCAATCGCCACTATTTTTAGAGGGTGGGATAGAATTTCCCTTCCCTCTCTACAGGGGGGAAAATACTTTGGCAGCTTATACAGGTGGAAAAAATAATCAGGATTGAAGAGAGGTTCAGATCTCACCCAGTCTCATCCGCGCTGCTTTATAGGTGCCTGGTGGTAGGTTTGACTTCGGCTGTCTGCAGCCTAGTGACGGGCCATATTTCTATGGCCGGTCTTTTGTCCGCAGGAAAGTTGTCAAGAAAGCACCACCCCCTCATGTTGTTTCATGGTAAAATAAAAATCTGACATTTGGGACAGGGCAAATTACATGGGCATACTTTTATGCCATCCCACAAACCAGAGGCACTTAAACTGGGTGCATAGATGTGCCCCTTTTAGCTCTAGTGAGCATTTTGGCATGTATACACACAGAGAGAGCAACTTTACAAATGCACATTTGTAGAGCACTTCTTTGTTTCCAATACATGATTCTTTTCTAAGGGACAGCATAAAACATCAACAGGAAAATACTTTTCTTTTTCACCTTTTCCAAGCCTGATGTGTGTCAAATGACTAAGATCATAATTTCCAAAATTCCAGCTTTATTTGGTTTTGTGGTGGCTGGAAATGATAGGTGTTGCAGCCCAACATCCTAAAAGGAAAAGATGGAGCAGGTGTGGGGGGAGGGGAACATGTCTCCAATTATTCAGTATTCATGGTAAAAACCAATTCTGCAGTTGAATCTAGTGTTTCAAACTGATTTTATCTAGAATATTTTTTTGTCTACAGCTTTAGACAGCCAGCTTTGGGGCAGATAGTTCCATATAAGTAAATATGCAGTGTGCCATTTTGTCAATATTAGAATTTAGCTGGTTAGGTTTCTTGGAATGCAGCCTTCAATCTGGATTTCAGCTGGCCATCCACTGTATCGATTCTTACTATTGTCAGAATGAATTATCTGTTTAAAAAGATACATACAAATTGTAATTCAATGTATGGCTTCATAATACATTACGAAAGGAATTTTTTCTGTTATTTGATAAACAAAGGACGCAGAATGGGATTAAAACACACCACAAAATGTATCTTTTTGACAAATAATTAAATCAAATTCCCATATTAAGTGTATTTGGAGAGACAGAATCCCAGCACAAGACAAGTTTTTGCACACAGATTTTTCAATTACTGATTTGTTCAAAACAAAACAAAATAAGAACCCAATTCTGCTCTTCTAAGGAATATCATCGTTAATTGCAGCCACAGAGGAAAAAAGAGAACACTTGTAAGCAGTGCCTAAGCCAGGAGTAGGCAACCTTGGCTCTTTTATGACTCGTGGACTTCAACTCCCATAGCTGGCTCAGGAATTCTGGCAGTTGAAGTTCACGAGTCATAAAAGAGCCAAGGTTGCCTACCCCTGGCCTAAGCGTTGGGTGAGATAATCCAGCCCTCAGAGTTGCTGTCAGTTTATCATTCTGTCTTACAGCCTGAGTTAAGTAAAACTCAATGGCTGTTAAGCAAATTGATACAGATTAATTAAAAATCCACTTTTAACATCATTGGCTCATCTATCACATGCAAAAATCACAGGATTGTACTCTTACTTGGGAGTTATTCATTTAAATAATTCTTACCTTTTCCTTTTGTATATTTTCTGGTAGTTTAAAACCTTTTGCAGCTAAAAAGACCCAGCCTGACCTAAATTTCAAATTCCATATTTCCTTACTTCCCAATTCTGCTATTGCTTTTTTACCATCCTCTTTTAACCTGCAAGAAATAAGAGAATAACTTGAAAGTGATCCTTTTGTGATTCAAAAGGAAAATCAGCAGCTATTATGACCTATTCCTGCTAATATACAATGGCAGAGCCACTTTCTGATTATCTAGGGCCAGAAAGAAGTTGTAGGATAGCTTTCCCAAAACTAGCTCCCTTCAGTGCTTGTTATAGTTGAGAGTGTCATGGTATCAACACGTATGGAGGAAACCTAGCTTGAAAACCCTGCTCAAATATTAGAATCTATAATCCAGCATCAGATCTCCATGAGACCTTAAGATTCAAGAAATATTAAGTCATGAAGCTCAAGTGCTTCATTCTTTTAACTCCTTCCTTCAAACTTGTGCAAATGAGCAAAATTATAAAGGATACAACAAAAATATACAAGAAATAATTTGGAATATTAACACTTCTTACATAATGAAATAACATTATTAATAACATTGCCCAATTAAAATACTGCAGTTGGTAGCCTTGTAGCAAACGGAGATGTAGTATATGTATTAGTAAATATCTCTATGGAATTTACCATGTAATATCAAAAATGGGAAGTCTTAGATATCCATTTGAAGCAATGGCTTTGGAGAAAAAGGCAGTGTTTAAAAGATTACCTAATTGTGTCATAGAAACAAGCTTCTAATTATGACAGAAAATCCATAGCAATGCATATTTGGCAAAACTGAAGAGTAGAACTGATCATAAATTGATAATTTTTGTGTATTTGTAGGTTTGTAAGACTGAATAGAAGTCTAAATCTGCTTACTTACTTTGTACTTCCATCATCATGGGTCACGATAAAGATTAGAGATTTCTGTGGAGCTTTGTTAATAAAATCAGTCATCGGTATAGAGAATTCTGTTGGTGGGGAAAAAATATGTTATAAGTGAAAACATTTTCCTATCAAAGCCTCAATTGTATTTCATCCTGAGAAGTGAGATCCAAGCTCCCACATCTGAGTTTCCACAGATGGGAGGGCAATCTCCCCTTTCTCTTGCACACCCTCTAGTCCTGCTCCAGATAATTTGGAGACTCTCTAAATCAGGGATGGGTGAGAGGCCTTGTTTTCATATATTTTCAGTACAAACAACAATAACAAAAAAGACAAAAGATGCATAATTATGGCTTAATATAGCCCCAAGCTTTTTCTATTTACATCCCAACGCTGGATCTAATTCCATGACTCACAAGTCTGTGATGGGATATCACAATCCATGTTTTCTCATTGCTCCTCCCTTTCCTCCCCAAAAATGCTTACACTAATTTATTATTTATTTATAAATCATATTTATATGGTTACCCATCTCAGAGAATGTGATTCTGGGCAGCATACAAAAAACCATAGAATAACAATATTAAAATGTAATACCATTAAGAATATTGATATTATTTTAAAAGGCTAGGCAAGAACATTGGTTAGGAGCTACCTCAGCCAAATCACTCTTCCCTTGAGAACCCTCTATTGTGAGCTGACAACTACACGAACTTTGTACTGTACTATAAGCCATAAAAATAGGTGGGTTACAGTTTTAAAACCCACATAAACCCAAAGTTATTCAGACCCTTAGCCATGTCCACATGTGTCATACTGCTCCACCTCACTTTGAAATATTCAGTTAACCCAAAATGATAAATGTGGCCTATAGCCACATGGGTGTCTCCAGGAAATCAAAATTCAAGATGATGGGCAAAATTGAATCCTTGCTTTTTAAAATCATGTTTTAATGTTAATGAGGGCAGAGGTTTTGATCATGGCGTCATACCCCTTGACTTGTTTTACCTTCCCCATCACCCCTGGCCACCCCTGGCTACCAAAATGTTCCCTATCCTGTTGTAAACAATGTGGGTAATTTAAAATAACAACAACAATAACATTGATAGAGAGATTCCATTCCATGAAAAAATAGGAACATTTCATCCAATTCTTTTCCACTGAAGGCAAAGGAGTAACAGAGGAAATACTTTCTAAAATAGAATTTTAGTTAACCATCCAAACAACTACCAGATAAATTTAGAATAGTTTAAACAGTCTGCTCAAAATCATTGCAATATTCTGCCATTCCTGTTCCTCACTTCTCTCTCTTCCAACATTGTGAGACTGATATCTGCCTGGTAGAAAATAATCTTTTTGTACTCTATTAGAAATGACCATAATATTTTTAATGGCTACTTGTGCTATATTATCATAAAATAATTCTCATGTCTTTTTCACAAATTGACAGCCCAACCACACAGATTATGTGGGCAATAGCTAGCATATTTACCATCAACATGTTTACAAACTGGGTTGTGAAATCAGTTTATTTCCACTTAGAATACTTGAACTCTGGCCAGTTTTACATCTGTATTGTTGGAAACAACTGTACCTGATTGCTGATCATACCTGATCTACTAATCTCTTTCCTGTATAGAAAAAATAGTTTACAAGTAAATGATGATGATGTCATTTGGTTCCTCTGAGAAGTCCCATAAATGAGGCAGGTTAGTTATATGGTCAGGAAACACTCCAAATCAAATATCCATGATCATAACCAAAAGTGCATGGTTGCAGATGTAATACATGTTACATATATCGTTCAGATGTACTTGATCACAGAGATACTGAACTCATAAGCTGATACTAAAGATGAGCTAAGCTTCTTACCTCCTTTCCACATGTCAAAATAATTTGCAGCAACAACTTTTCCAGTCTTATCTAAAAGAAACAATATGTATATGTATTGAAAACTGGTGAGAAATACATAGAATAGAAAACTATTTTAGTGTTACATTCAAAAAGCTGCAAACCAAATATTTAGTTTCTTTATATGGGCTGGTAGGGAACTTAATAAGATGTTCAATTCCTGTGTTTGCAAAATATTGATTTTGCTCATCTTCCACTTGGCTCTAACAGTGAAAAAAATCCACTGATTTATACAGTCTGATTAGAATGCACATGGCATTGTTATTATTTATAAAATATAAGTCCTGTTTTGATGAACAAACTTTTAAGGACAGCTGACAATAAGTAGTACAATCATCAGAAAAAGAGGTATAAATTATTATATGTCCAAAATCCATGCAACATAAATAAAACAATTTATAATAACATTTTAAGAATGAGGCAATCTGCTCAGACATCATCCCAATACACAACACACACATAATTACAGAGGAGACAAGCACGTAAAATGACAAAATGTGCCTCATGCTGTTACAATGACCTACTCATCTTTTTGCACTTATGTCATGATGTCACAGCTAAGTATATAAGGGGTAGCGTTTGCACTACGATATATGTTTTGTCATATGTTCCCTGTCCCTTATTCTTATATGGATTCCTGTATTATAGAGCACATTGTAGAAAGCTGAATAAGTCTCTATAAAGCCAAATGGACACTTGATTACAGAAGCAAGGTTTTTGACTGGGACATCTTGCACTTCTATTATATTTAAATCTAGTCCTCAGTTTAAGTACAGTAATTGGAATTGGGATTTCCATCCATAAGTGATGTAGTTGTAAAGCAAGATGTCACGTAACAGAGTCACTTAATTATGGCAATCCCAGCATACTTGTTGTCACTGACTGAAGATCACCGGTCGTTAAAATTATGACTTCCTCACAACTCCCTGCTAGCTTCCAACAACCAAAGTAAATGAAGAAGCCAGCACAAGGCTGCAAGTCCCAGGCGGCTCACAAGCAGACTAGTGGGCAGGTAAGTGACTGGGTGAGGGAAATTGTGCGGATGGCTAGGATAATGCGAACACTGTGGTGGTGGTTGTTGTTGGGTGGGGAAGGGTATGTATGGGTGCACTGGTGGCTAGTATGGCACAAGCGCATCAGGACTGGAAGTGGCTACTACCAGATAAGAGATGTATGAGAGTATGTGGATGGCCAGAGCAGCATAGCATGGTACAAACATGGCTGGAGATGGATGCTGCCAAGTGAGGAAGCTCATGCAAGGTGCATTTGTAGCTGCCAAGGTGCCGTGAATGCATGGCAAAACTGGCTGCTACCAGGTGGGTGAGGGTGCACAAGGGTGCACCAGTTGCCAGTGAGAAGCAAGGGTGATGGGGCTGGGGTAGCTGCCACTGGGTGAGGGAAAATTACCAGAGCAATTTACAACCTTCTCTACCAGTTTCCCCATTGGTTTTGCTTGTGGGAAGCCAGCAGAGAAGATTGCAAATGGCAATAATGTGACCACAGGATGCTGCAACCATCATAAGTGCGAGTTGCTTACCAAGTACCCAGATCACAATCATGTGACCTCAGGGGTGTTGGGACAGCTGGAGCTTCAGAATGGATGTAAGTGCCACTCGTTCAGCACTGCTATAACTTTGAATGGTCATTGAATATGTGATCTATACATATATAAAATATCATTTTAGCCATTGTCTATTCACTGCAGGATGAAAGCCTCTTCTGCATATTTCCAGCCAAAATAGTTCTGAGCTTTGTTTTGCCAATTGGGCCCACAATACTTGCTGATGCCATTGATCCATCTTGTTGTTGTTTTTTAAGAAATGTTTTATTGATTTTTTACAATAAGAATCCTTAGTGCCTAGTGTACAGCGTATTGTCTTGGTTCATATATTTTGAAAAAAAACAATCAATAGTAATTAACAGTCAATAATAATTAATTTTTGTAATTCCATAATTAGTATATTAATTAATAGTATATTTCTTTGATCTTCCCTTCTCCCAATAGTATTCTCCTTCTTCAATCTTAAACAAATATCATTCTTAATATTTTCAATGCATAAATGGTTAAATATAAACTTTTTTTCATGTTTGTACAAATAATAATAATGTCTATGTATGAATTTTTTTCTTATCAACTTGTATACATCCTATTCTCATAGTTCTTATTTAAGCTTAATTTTCCCTTAATGTTCAAACAATTCTTATCAGTCATAATTTGCTCAATATTAATCATCTAAATATCCAGATTTTCCATTTGATACACTATCTCAATGTTTTCATATTTCATGCATTATAAAAATACTATACTGCTTATCTATCTTATGACATCTACCTATAACATCTTCTCTGATCAGTTTATATTTCATTTATATTTGTAAAAGTTAATTTGTTAAATCACTATATATCTTATTTTCAAAGTTCTTATTTAAGCTTAATTTCCCCTCAGTATTTCAGTCATTCCTTAGTCCTAATTCTCTTCAGTCTAATTTACCTTTAAATTTCAAACTTTTCATTCACATATATCATCCCAATATTTTTACATTTTATATATTATGAAGAATACTATATTACTTATATCTCTTCTCCCTCTTATTGTAGGGCCCCTTTATATCCAAAGTTATCTGTTCTTTTAACCGTATTCAAAGAAGTGTTTGCTCGTGTAACACTCCATCTGGTAGAGCGAGTCAAATCTCTTGAATCTGTTTCTGGCCTTCTTCTTTTGCCAAGTAGCTTTCCAGGTTGATATATTCCACTTGCCAGATACGATGTTGCCTCTCCGGGGCGACTTCAGACCCATTTAGGGTCCCCTGGCAGGATGAAATCAGCCATGAGGTGTGGAGCTCTGCAATCCCATGGCCGTGGGATACGATGCAAAAACCAGAAGTCCTAATCCATCTTGTGTTAGGTCTCCTTCGTGGATGCTTTTTATCAAGTGAGATCCATTCTATGACTGTCTTGGTCCACCTGCCATCAGTTCTTCTTGCTATGTGACCAGCCCATTTCCATTTCTTTTACTCGCTTGATGATATCATATGCTTTCGTTTATTCTCTAATCCACGTGCAGGTCTTTCTATCTTGTCTTGTAATGCCAAGCATGTATCTTTCCATGGCTCTTTGCACCATTCGTAGCTTTTGTATCGATTGTGTCCATGTTTCACCGGCATATGTTAGAGCAGGTAGCACACACTGATCGAAAACTTTTTAGGCAAGAGGTTGTTCTTGATTTTGATTGTAATTGTAAAATACAAACCAAACTTAAAATAAGTAGAGACAAGCAGTAAAAAGTGAAAGGAAAAGAATATAAAAAAAGAGAAAAGAATATAATAAAGAGAAAAGAAATATCTAAACAAATAATTTCTAACCTTCATCTCAAGTATAAACAAATATAACTCTTCCATTGCGGTAAAGTTACAAACATTTATCTCTTTATCCCATATCCCACCTCTTGTAACAAATTCATAAAACATCATCTTTTCAGTCCTGGTAATAGCAGAAAGCTCAAAAAGGGTAGCTAGAAGTAACAACATATCTGTCAGCCTCCAATAACCAAGAAAGACACGTAGAATTACTTCTGAACAGTTTCCTTTATTGTTCCTCACCTATAGACAGAAATTGTGCCAAATTCAAGCAACTATTTGCACCACTATAGATATACTCAGAGAATCAATAGGGGGGAGCCTTCTTAACTCTCTTTCTCCTGACCAAACTATGTATATTTTACTGTCTCTTTGCCTTCTGGAATGCAGCCCCTCATTCTACATTCTACCACAATATCTTATTTCAATCTTGATCAAATAAAGCAACTTTTTATTCTTCCTTTTACTTCTAACAGTCTTAATATTTTGTTCATTCTGATATTGTCATAGGATTTGGTTTCTCCTTCATTTCTTCTTTGTCTATTGTAAAACGTTCTTCCAAGCTTTAAAAAGCCTTTTTGTAAATCCAGTAGAAAAAAATTACCCAGGTCATTTTGTGTGTGTGTCATTTGTATTTTCTTTTTAAATTTTAAACCTCAGCCAGTATTTTTATAGATCTAATGAACTATCATTGCCTTGGCCTGTCAGTTGTGAATCCCCTTTTGATACATTCTTTATCTTATCAGAAAAAGATGGTTCTACAACTGACATTTCTTCAATAACATTTTTTGGATAAAGTCTATCCATAGAAGCAGACATCATTACTGACGTTGATATTGTGGCTACTATTTTCTCATTCCATTCTTCAAAAGTCTCCACTGGTTTCTTGATTTTTGCTCTGCTTTTGAAGAGCCATCATCAAGTCACTATACCTCTCCTAGAAGCCTTAGCATATTTTTTTCCAAAAAAGAAAAAGAAACATATAGATATTTATTTAATGGTATCTGTCAATGAAAGATATTTCTCTTCTTTCTGAAATTCCTTTGCACGTCTTACATCTCCTTTACAAAGTTGGGAGTTTGGGAAATGAAGAAAACATGTGCTAGTGACAGCTTGCATGAAATTGGTTGCAGTTCCTGAGTTATAGGTTTTTACTTACAATCTACAATGGCAATATTTATTCCTCTTCCAGCATTTTCTTCTTCTTTACTTAAGAGTCTGAAATTGAAATAAATATAAGGTATCAATAGGACAGGCCTTTTCCTATATTATCAATTATAGGAAGTTAATTGTTGTGTGACTTCGTATTTTATAATTCTTTTAATAGAGTGATGGAAGCTTCAGAGTCACATGAATTTAAAGAAAGGCTTTGCCCTGAAAGGCTTATCTAGATGAAATTCTCATATATTTTTTAAGCTATGGTTTAATAATCATTGGTGATTTATAGGAATCATATAGCTCTACCTCCAATTTCCTCCTTTCTGAAGAGCTGGGCTTTTATCTTCCAGAATTTATAGTGAGAATAGCTACTGAGTGTCAAAGTATCTCAGTTATTTGGAATGTCAACATGGCCTTAAATACTTACAGTTTATCTTCAAAACAGATTTTGGGAAATCTCTCCTTCCCACCTCCACTGAGTATGCGATAAGCATAATTCCCAGGCAAACATGGAGACCAGTGGTCACATTTCTGTCTTTTGGGGGCTGGCACTATAATAAAGAACAGAGCAATAATCTTTGAGTCCATACATTCGCAATTGAATCTTAATAGCTACAGTATAAACAGGAGATTAATTTGTTTAAGCAATATCTGTTCATTTTATTTTCATTATTGTAGATCTTTTTTGAAAAGCCTCATTGGTCAAGATCTTGACACCATAATTATGATTACATTTTTATTGGTACAATATAACAACTATAACTTAATACGCCAGTGACTGAACAGTAAAAAAAATCACATAGATTCTAAACATAAAGAATAAATGGACGTTTTTAAAATTAAAAACATAAATAAAGTAGAGATATCATATATTAGGGAACTTCTGGTAACAGAAGATGAAATTGGATCATTTCTCCAGACATTGTTGGAAGACTATAGGAAATGATGGAAATATATCTACAGAAAAATTGCAAGCAGCAGAATAAAGATCAGTATAGGTGTAAACCAAACTGTGCTAGAAAATGTGGAACACAACACAATTTCCAACAGGATTGAAATTCATATCCAATTCATAATGTATCATATTTTGGATACATTATATGAAGTACTAGCACAATAAGTCTGTGATGTGAGGAAACGTTGGGAAAAATCAAAGTGAGTGGGCTTGATTATAGTGGTGATTGATACACTGTTAAACACCTGAAGAGCTGAGTTAGGAACAGATGGTGTAGGAGAAAGTCTAGTTTAGTAATCTCTAAGAGCTAATATAGATATCATGGCACATAATCTCTCAAAAGGAAGGAGATCTTTGCTTCAAAGAGATTCTATTTCAGTATCTTACTTAACCAAGAGTCTTAATTCATGTTTGTGTGTAATGGAAAGTCTCATGGTCTTATTTATCTTATTTATCGGTACAAGCTAGGGAACTTTTATTCCTGTTTCAGACTGTGTTCTGGAGAACATTTTCTCTGTGAAATTGTCTTGTTATTCACAGTATTAATTTCGAATACCTAACATTGCTGATAGTGTGCCCCAGGCTTTTATTTTATTTTAGTCTTTTCTTGAACATTTTCAGCTGATCAATTAGTATCTTTTTCAACAATGAATGTTTATATTTGTCTATTGGCATTTTTAAAAATAATTTTTCAATTTACAGTTATATTTATTTCATTAATTTATCTTTTGATCTTCCCAAGAAAATAATGTATTCCTCCCAACCGCTATCTACTCTTCTTTTCCTAAATATTTATGTTGTATTCAACTACAAAAATCCAGAGGGCTACAGTACAAAATTGGACCTTTAATTGCACTGTTTCAGCTGTTTTGATTCTTCACTCTTTGGATTTAGGTCAATAGTTACATCGCAAGCTGGGTTTACTAAGAAGTATAAGTTTCCCTTTAACAAAACGAAGCACTACCTGACAAATCAAAAACTAGTAAGAATATACATTATGTTGGGTTCACTAAGATTTACAAAATAAAGCACTACCTGATCAATCAAAAACTAGCAAGATTATAAATTATATAGTATTGTTAAGCTGCAACATCTGTAAATATGTACATCCTGCCTTCATCTTCCATTTCCTGATGCGTGTTGTCCTTGAGAAGGCGCAGCCAATGAAGTGTAACGAAGGTGGGCCAGGCTATGTCAATACATTTACTTGCTTTAACTAAACATGAATTGCATATGTGGGCAGACGATGCTCAAAGATTTCAGAAACCAAAGGAGACAACGAACCTACATTAATCCATAGTCCAGCCATCCAAAACTGGGGTAGCATCTAAGAACACAGACATTCTTTGGCAGATACAGAATGAAAACTCAGTGCATCTTAAACTTATATGTTGGAAATGTGATTACTTACTGTAAAGTTTTGGCTTTTCTGGAAGTAACTGGTCAAATGTTGATGCTAATGGATCTTGAGGTATGAGATATGCCAATAATGTCCCCAAATACCAAGCACAGACAGATGCAAAGATAAAACCTCCAAATTTCATAAAATCTGAAAAAATAGAACAAAACGGGTAAAAAAAACCAAATAAGGCAAGAAGAAAAAAATGACAATGAATTGATTGAATGATATGAATATATTGAATGATATGTAACTTAGTAGATTATTATTGGTATGCTAATTCATAAGCAGATAATGCATAAAATAGCTTAAATTAAAATGTATTATTTAACTGATGCAGCTTAATTTAACATAGCTGTATGCAGGCTCTGAGCAATCCAATTAGATATGTATTCATTTTATTAACTTTTTCTTCAGTGAATATTTGGATCTAGGCTAAGTCCAAAAAATTCAGAAAAATACTTTTGTGAATAGAGTTGCAGTCTTGTTCCTAAATAAAATACTTAGAATGTTAGTTTTAGTTAATAAAAAGAGAAAATGCCCATTGTTAATAAGGCCTTTTAAGACCAACATTTCCAAGCAGCTGAAATATAAAGTCTGGGAATTGAGCAAGTGGAGCTGGTATCCTCTCCTTTCAGTTAAAGCAGACTTAACATCAAACAGGGCTGTGACAGTAATAAAAAATGGTCAGCTAGGTGTAAAGCAGTAAATTATTCATATCTTTGGAACTAGAAATAAAGTATGGGAACAACAAAGCTTATGCTATAATAAATATGTGAATCATCAAGGTCTTTGTTGTTTTTTATTGTTCTGAAAAATCAGAAAACCATGTGATGCCACCAAAATTAACACCTGAAAAATCAACACACATACATAAAGCTGTTAGTTAAAGAGTAAGCTGTTGTCAAACCCAGTGCAAGATTGACATACAACAATCCAGACAAAGTTCAGTTCTTTATTTTATTATTGTTCACACCATATAGACAAAATCTTGCCAGAATAAACCTATACTATTCTAAGCCTGGATGTTTCTAGGCGGGAGTAGTTATCCTAAATATCTTTTTTGGATCTAGCTCTAGGTTGTGTTGCCTCTTGTCTCAATGTCCTTCTTGGAATGTGATCCCTCCTTCCTGGGAAACTGCTACTTCATCATGGTCTATTACACCACCTCCCTCTTCAATCCACCACAAGTACATTTTTGATTTTGATTATTTGCTTTGAGCCATACTGAATGTGATGTCAACTGAAATCCATATGCAGTCTATCTGTAAATCAAGAAATTGTTTCACACGTGAAATGAAATGAAATGAAATGAAATGAAATGAAATGAAATAATATAATATAATATAATATAATATAATATAATATAATATAATATAATATAATATAATATAATATAATATAATATAATATAATATAATATAATATAATATAATATAATATATATAATATATATAATATATATAATAATATAATATAATATAATATAATATAATATAATACAATACAATACAATACAATACAATACAATACAATACAATACAATACAATACAATACAATACAATACAATACAATACAATACAATACAATACAATACAATATAATAATTTTAAAAAGCCAAACAAACCATTTTCAATAAATATACAAACTTACAGAGGAATTACCAACTTGGATCTTTGGTTTTATTTTGCATTAATCAAGCCTGGTGCTCATTGTAAGGTTTCTTTGCTTCCAAGAATTTGAGATTTAACAGTGTAACAGATCTGTACACAATGCTTTATTGTGGTACACACCTTTCCCATCAACAGGCTACTGCAGTGCTTTTCAACCTTTTCACATATTGTACCACTTTTAGGATATGGCAATATTTGAGTACCATCAGTCACCTAGCAAGGTATCAAAAACTTGATGACCAAAAAAGAAAAGAAGAAGGAAAAAAGTGATGAAGTACAGGTAGTCGTCCTTGACTTACAACTGTTCACTTAGTGACTGTTTGAAGTTATAACGGCACTGGAAAAAGTGACTTATGACCATTTTTCACACTTATAACTGTTGCAGCATCCCCAGTGTCATGTGATTTACATTCAGATGCTTGGCAACTGATTCATATTTATGATGGCCACAGTGTCCCGGGATCATGTGATCCCCTTTTGCAACCTTCTGACAAGCAAAATCAATGGGGAAACCAGATTCACTTAAGAACTGTGTTATTAATTTAACAACTGCAAATGTGGCAACACTTAACAAATGTGGCAAGAAAAGTCATAAAATGGGGCAAAACTCATTTAACAAATTTCTCACTTAGCAACATAAATTTTGGGCTCAATTGTGCTTGTAGGTTGAGAACTACTTGATAAGATAGAACCTACTACTTGATAAGATAGAAAAATGTGGGTTAGACAGCATCACCACCAGATGGATTCGTAGCTGGCTGACCGGCCGTAGTCAGCGTGTGGTCCTCAATGGAACCGCATCTACATGGAGGGAAGTGTGCAGTGGGGTGCCCCAGGGCTCTGTTCTGGGGCCAGTGCTCTTCAACATCTTCATCAACGATTTGGACGAGGGGATAGATGGGGAACTCATCAAATTTGTGGATGACACCAAGCTGGCAGGAATAGCCAACACTCCAGAAGACAGGCTTAAGATACAGGAGGACCTGGACAGACTTGAACATTGGGCGCTATCTAACAAAATGAAATTCAATGGGAAAAAAGTAAGGTTCTACATTTAGGCAGAAAAACCAAATGTACAGGTATAGTATAGGGGGTACCTTGCTCATAGTAGTAACTGTGAGAGGGATCTCGGGAGTCCTAGTGGACAATCACTTAAATATGAGCCAGCAGTGTGCTGCAGCTGCCAAAAAAGCCAACACAGTGCTGGGCTGCATTAAAGAGGGATAGAATCAGATCACGTGAAGTATTAATACCACTTTACAATGCCTTGGTAAGGTCACATTGGAATACTGCATCCAGTTTGGTCACCACGATGTAAAAAAGATGTTGAGACTCTAGAAAGAGTGCAGAGAAAGGGCAACAAAGATGATTAGGGGACTGGAGGCTAAAGCATATCAGGAAGTTGCTGGAATTGGGTGTCTAGTTAATGAAAAGAAGGACTAGGGTGAATGATAGCAGTATTCCAATATCTCAGGGGCTGCCACAGAAGAGGGACTCCAAGCTATTCTCCAAGGCGCCTAAGGGCAGGACAAGAAGTAATGGATGGAAACTAGTCAAGGAAAGAAGCAACCTGGAACTGAGGAGAAACTTCCTGACAGTTAGAACAATTAACCAGTGGAACAACCTGCCTCCAGAAGCGGTGAATGCTCCAACACTGGAAGTTTTTAAGAAGAGACTGGACAGCCATTTGTCTGAAATGGTATAGGGTTTCCTGCCTGAGCAGGGGGTTGGACTCGATGACCTCCAAGGTCCTTCCAACTTTTATTATTATTATTTATTATTATTATTATTATTATTATTATTATTATTATTATTATTATTATTATTATTATTATTATTATTATTATTATTATTATTATTATTATTATTATTATTATTATTATTATTATAACTATCTGTACATCCATTTACCACACTTTCAATGGAAAATTTGTGCTTGTTTCTCTGACAATCTTTGCACTCTTCTATCCCCTTCTCTCTTTCTGGTTGACTCAAAGAAGCCTCTCCTCTTCTCCGTCTCTCTTTCTCCGTCCCCTTCTCTTTCCCTGTTGTGTTTTTTCCCTCCCTTTCCCTCCAAAAGCTCCTTTTATATCCTTTCCTCTCCCGCTCTCCTTTTCTCTTTGGTGTAGCTGCAGCTGATGCCTTTCCCCCAGGCTGTTCGTTTCTCCACCTCTCTTATTCCGTCCCCTTCTCTTTCCCCGTCGAGTTTTTTCTCTCCCTTTCCCTCCAAAAGCTCCTTTTATATCCTCTCCTCTTTCCCCCTCCTTTTCTCTTTGGTGTAGCTGCAGCTGACACCTTTCTCTGAGGCTGTGTGCTGCTTCCGGAAGCACCAACCAGCTGGAGCCCAGCAGCGATCCTGGGCGCTCAGCAGAGCCGCAGCAGCACAGTAGCTCCAGCTGACTCTCTGACAGCTGACTCTCTGCCAGGCCTTGCTGCCACTTCAGCTCATCTCCCGTTACACTTTTTACACTTTTTTTACAGTGCTTTTCAACCTGTTGTATGTGTACCACCTGCCAGGTGCCGAAGTACCACCAGTGGTATGCGTACCATGGGTTGAAAAGCACTGGGCTACTGGTCTTAATTCCATCCTCCATACAACTTCTACCTTTCTCCAAAAGTTCTTGTGCTGGCTGGGATGAAATGTTGCCTCAGTGTGGTTGCTCCTTTTTTGGTTGCTTCCAAGCTCCACTCTTAAGAAGTGTTGCTTCTAAGCACTCTAAAAGCTTGTGGTCCTGGCAGTTATCTGATAGTCATATTGCCTGCCTGCTTTCAGTCTTAAGAAATTGCCTCCATCTGGTTGCCATTTTCTTATCTCCTTTTTCTCTATAAACCCATCCACCATCTTAGCTTTTCCTTTTGTAAGCTAAGGACTGGATGGGGTGAGGCTGCCTCTTAACATCAGCACATCCTGAAAATGCCAAGATGCAGTTCAATTAACCAGGAAGCTAGAATGCCAACATGACTGCTTACTTGTAATTGTGAATGAATGGATGGATGGATGGATGAATGAATGAATCCATCTCTGAAGTTACTGGGTCTTTTGGCAAAAAGGATGAGCTATGCTGATCCTTGGGAGAGTAGAATGGGAAGACTTTCTGGCTGCAGCTGGTTTTCCCAAGCATAGACAGCAACCCCACCTTCATTCCCTCATACCTATGGATGTGAAAATAATGGCACCAAGTGTGGGTAGGTCATATATTGGTTACATGTACATCTCAGCTTCTTTCTCTTAGATGAGTATACTTCAACCCTATTAAGAGTGTCTGTGGAAAAACCTGAAGGGGCTACATAGCAGCTTGAGACTTCAGAGCCATTTTCTCCTGTGTTTCTGGCTTTCTACCTCCTATTCCTCTCAATGGGCAAACATTATTCCCCACACATCTCCCCACAACTATCCC
Source organism: Azemiops feae (assembly GCA_023970755.1). Lineage (NCBI taxonomy): Eukaryota > Metazoa > Chordata > Lepidosauria > Squamata > Viperidae > Azemiops > Azemiops feae. The sequence goes on along the minus strand of JALGBA010003991.1, from coordinate 778,303 downwards.
TTGAAGATAATTAGTAACCATTCTTTAAATATAGCGTTGTGTCAATAGTATTTGCTTCATCCCGAACAGGCAGTTCATATAACATTTGCCTAATGTTAAAATGGTATTCTCCATCATCTCCTGACAGAAGTTTTGTTTTATGCCTGATTTCTGATGCTTCAATAACTATGATATAGTTAGGAATTGAGATCTTTCTAGTTCCTGTTGGCTGCCTTTGGCAGCTACAAGCACCTAGTCCCTTCCCCCTGCCATCCTTACTTCCTGGCAATTTCTTTGGGCTTGGTCACCAAGCAGATGAAATATCTGACTGCCTTTAATGCCAGACTGGCAATCTGCAAAGCACCAAAACAGAGTTACTGCAGGATCCCTATCCAAATAAAACTAGTAATCTCATGTGGCAGAATGATGCTGGCTGAAATGAAAGGGGAGGGAATCCACCAGAGCCTGTTAACAGCCATCAGTTGTTGGGAAATCACAAGGGAGACTGTGTAAGAAAGCAAGAAAAGAAAAGAAGAAAAGAAAAGAAAAGAAAAGAAAAGAAAAGAAAAGAAGCAAGCAAGGGATAAGTTGACCGAGAGAGATGATAATGAAAAAGTAGCAGAAAGATAAGCCATTGAGAAAGACGAGTGAGCAAGGAAGAGACAAGGGTGAATATTAGAAACAAACCAGCAAGACTGAATAATACCAAAATGGTCACATTTCTACCCTTAAAAGCCACAGCATCGCCAGCAAAAGGCCACCAGTTTCAGCCCCACCCTTCTGGTGAAGTTGAACTTTCAACTTGTAGGAAGTTGCCAATCCCTGCTATACGTCTGCAGCAGAAATCAAAATCAACAATTAAACATTTATTCTGAAGATTAATCAGACATTTCTCATCTATTGATTCATAACAAATTTTCTACATTGGCAATTGTAAAGTATGTCGTTCTACAAAATAGCCATTTTGGCTGCATAATCTCTTATTAATCTCTTAAAGTATAGTAAGAATCTAGATCTTGACCTCTACGTGGCACTAAAAACAACAGCCTTGGAAAGTTATATTGCAGGAGAACATTATAATATTGCATTTTGTGTAACAGACTTTGGACAAACTGTATACAGTATTACAAGCCCTACCCTTCCTTTCTGGCTGATTCGCTGTTCTTTTAATCTCTCTTGTTAAAACACATCCTATTAATCCTATCATCATTAATTTAGCATTCAACGTTTTACAACAGCTTTCATGATATAACTCCCTCATTGAACTACAGATCCTATCATTCACAGCTAACATGCTCAAACCACAGAGTATATATATACTCAGCATCCTCAAATGTGATTTTATATTACACAGAAGGACTGCATTTATTTCCAATTTATTCTGCACTGTACTATTACTCATCCAAGACCCATCCAAAACTGGGTTCATTGGCTTAAAATATTTTGTTCTGCTATGCAGGAATAGTAGAACTTGACAACAGGAGTTATTAAGCAACCAGATATCTGAATAAATTCTGGAATGTAAAATAAGGCACTGGTATGTTCTTCTCTGGACTGTGTTCAGTGTTATTAACCAAGCTTATGAAGTAAAGGTACTATATTTTGTTAGACATACTAGACACAGTGAGTGGGAACTGATTTCTATAGTACTGAAAAATACTATTTTGAGATGGGAACAAGCCCTTCTCTTTCTTACAAAATTTGCAGTGATAAAAATCAGAGAATCTGTTTGAAGGGAGAATGTTGTATAATTATAAACAAAATAAATTACAGAATATATTAGAACTGTTTCTGTCATGCAGATAACAATACATTCAGAGACAGGGTATTCTTTCTGAATTTGAGAAATGATCAGACTGCCTGCCTGAGCTGCAGCTGCTATGATCTGAGAAACAAAGGTTTGGTGCCTGCTCTGGCACGTGCGCGCCATTTTACTTTATATTTATTTAATATATTTGATATATCAGTAAACATGGAAGGAAAGGCCCACTGAAGCTTTGTTATAAAAAATCCAAAACAAAACATCAAACCAAGTCAGCTCTCTTAGGAATGCTGCTTGAAATAACAAGAAAAAGAGAAAAAGACAAGTTTGGATATAGGGCAAAAGGGATGTAAAGAATACTCACTCTTGCAGTTGGTCCGCATCAGCATCGTTTTTGTAAATTTGTTGGACTCTCCAAAACTGCCTTCAGCCAGCTGCAAATCTTGAGAGTACAATATTAGTTTTTTTTCCTCTTAGCTGGAGGGGAAAAGCTGAGAGCACATTACTGCTGCACCTGGCGGCTGCCTAGTCACACCCTAAGTTACAACCGAAGGTGAGCAAAGGGAGGCAGTCCTACCAAGTGGTGAAGAAGGAAGGTTGATTGATGGAAAAGAAACTGCCTGAATGTTGCATAATCAGCTAGCTGGAGAGTTTTTAAATCTTTCCAACTAACCAAGCTGTTCTACCTGGAGAACAAGTTCTAAAGTAAACTTAGCAAATAAAGGGAAATTGTTGCACTTTAACCATTTGGAAAGAAGTGCCAGCTGCTATGACAGGGCTTTTGGTCTTCAGATTACAATACAAGCATACTGTAGATGCTGGTTTGTGGCTTGCTTCTTGTTTAGAAGCTTTTTCTTCATTCTGTTAACAAAAAAACTTGCTATGTATAAACTCATACAAAGTTAGGTGATGATTTCTCTGGCTTCTATACTATTGCACATTTTCTTTAAAGATATTGGAGTGTGTATTTTTCTTCTCTCTTAACAAATAATTTTTAAAATCCCAGAGTATAGCATAAATATAAGACAGGATTGTTAATGGTTTTATAAAACTCGGCTAATTTATTATATCCTTTATAATGCATTGATGCTATTTGTATCTTATTTTGAGACTAAATCCATTTTTAGGACATGAAGTTATGCCTGTCATTTCTATTTTAAAATTGGCTGAATTAGCAAAGATGACAAAATTAACTGCTCTGACAATGGATTAGACAAGTTTATAAGAGACTGGAAGCCATTTGTGGATTTTCTACATATTAAATAAAATGACAGATGACTAACAGAAGGATTTGAAGATTAGTTTTAACTCTGGGGTAACCTGTTGATTGTTTACACCAGGCATGTCAAACTGCCAGCCCGCGGGCCAGATGTGTCATGCTGAAACCGCGCCCACCCCATTGCCAGCAATGGGGAAAAAGTCACGATACGTCGTGCAACGTCACGTGATGTCGCGAGTTTGACATGACTGGTTTACACACACACACAATTTCCGCATCAGGAATATTTGTTTATACAATATAGCATTTTTGTTAAATACAGATAGGCAAGTTTATAACTATTTATAGATCATTATGTAAGAGGAGGGGAATATGTTAGATTTTTTTATGTATCTTTCAGCATTCAGCCAGGGGTGGAATTTTTTTTATGTTTAATATTAAATGTATTTGCTATCTGGGTTTTTTTCTTTCTTTGTACACATGGTTTTTCTTTCTTTGTTGTTGTTAGTGTTGGACATTTCTTAGTCTTTTTTTCTTTTCTTTGGTTTTTTTTGGCGATAAAAGAATAAATATGTTTGAAAAAAGAAATTAGATCTGCCATTTCTCTAAAGAAAAAGGAAGAAAAGTAGCCATTAAATTAAATAAATATAAATTGTTAAATAATATCCAACAGCCTTTTTAATACGATACTTCTTGGATTGAATTCTCTATTTTGGTTTCTGAGAGTATCCTAGGACTGTTTCCTTCGCCTTGGCAATAATATTACAACAGCAAAATAAGTTCCTTAGCTACATTCACTGGTGGGATTCAAATATGTGAACAACTGGTTCTCTGTGTGGATGCCGCTTCCGGAAATCCATTCTGGGCCTGGGCATCAAAAAATTAGCTACTGGTTCTGCCGAAGTGGTGCGAACTGGCTGAATCCCACCACTGGCTACATTGATATGACACCGCAGTTATGCCATTACCAGTATTCTGTCTTATGGTTGGGCTAATCCCATGATTGGTGTACGTGTGTGGGGGGGTGATTCTTTGTTTTCCCCAACTCTTGTTATCCTATCTTGACTAAAGACCTTCCTGTTTCTAAGTTACTCTGTTCATTCAGATTTGCAGTCCTTTACTGGTGGAACTATTTATTAAAAATGTGACCTCAGACACTTCCCTGCCCCGTTTTTTAAAAAATATTTCCTATAATAAAAAGTATGCAATAAAAACCTGGCATGTTGCAAATTGAAGCCCCAGTCTCTAACAAGTTTATTTGGAGTATAACATTTGGGTCTCATAGGAATGACACTGAAGATTCTCATTTTCATCAAAATGTCAAAAGCAGCAGTGCCATTATACGATAAGCTCCGCCCTTTTTATACATATGCATGACATCATGTATATTTTGTACATTATGCATGTACAAAAGGGGCAGGGTCTATTATGGATGCTGTTGCTGCTGCTGCTGCTGCTGGATTGATTCCTCATTTTGACAATGACTGTTTTGTGACTGGCCTTAACCACTTTAGCAGCCATTATGTAAACAGAAAATTTGTCATGGTAGTTATATTCTATATCCATCGTATGTGTATTCAGAATGTGTACCTAGTCCCCAAAGTTACTTACCTCTGCATGTAGTATTGCCCTTTAAACCAAACGGGCTATTTTCCTCTGATGTAAAAGTTTCCTATTCCAGATGTGTTTATGTGCCATCAAATCATTTTCACCCCCCTAGCAACCAGATAGCTTTTTCTCCATGACAATCTACCCCTAATCTTGTCTTTCAGGTCTTCTAACAGTGTTCTCATTGCCATTGTAACTGAATCCATCCACTTTGCCCTTAGTTGTCCATTTCAGATATACCGGCCAGATTTTCTATTTTTTTTCCTAAACTCCCCCTTTTGCATGGCTTGTAATAACCATGCAAAACATCAGATGATCACTGGAGGGCAGAAAAGAGCTTTGATTTCAGTGTAGCCCAAATCTCTGTAGTAGCAATCAGGCTCAACAGAAATATAAAAGTACATATGTTGTTTGCTCACATTTTGCCTTCAAATTCCTCATCATTTTCAAAGGTAAGTTTGGAGGAGTAAGGACCTTCACATGTAACATAGTGCCATATCCCCTTAAGTATCAGATATATGGCATTATGAGGATTAAGCACAAATACGTACATTGAAAACCTAAATCCATAAACCAGTTTTAGAGAAAAATGCTGTAGTATATTGTGTATGTCTGAAAACAGATTACCCTAGAAAAGTTTTTAACAAAACACCAACAGTTCAAAAACCTAATAACTGACATGTATGCTCACAATTTATTTTACAATGGTAGCTCGTACTTTTGACAAGTTTTATGGTTTTATTTATCAGTTATAGTGCATCTACATTATTCTTACTGTTGTACAAAGATTGAAAAGTGAAGGCATTCCTACTGGCCTGTTCAATATATGAGAATCAATAAGAAATGGAAGCAAAATTGGGAGGGAAAATGAAAGGAACCAAATACAGATACCAATTTTTGATGTTACATAATCTTTGCAATTTGAGAGGTCCTTGGTGCTCTCTGAGTTTGGTTGTTTTCTTGCAAATATTTCATTACCCAAACTAGGTAATGAAACATCTGCAAGAAAACAACCAAGCTCACGAGAGCACCAAAGATCCCACATTTCAACGTTGAGCTACAAATATTCACCTCTCTTGGCATCTTATTAGATCTGTACATGTGGTCCTCCCTGTTTTCAGTTATACGTGCATAGGTAATCCGCTGCTGGCTGATATCAGCATATCCTCTATCCAGTTCTGCAGTCCTGAGGCACAAAATGTTTATCCCTCTTTGTATAGCCATATACGGTAGTCACTGCACAAACTTCTCAAAAAATCCTGAAGGTCACTTTGTACAGATTAACTGTCTAGCTAGGGCAAGGCAATAGCTGTGAGCAATTTTATGTGCAGGACACTCCCACAGAGACTCTTCTCCATTACAGTTCATTCCTATTCTTACTATTAAACAACTGACTGCAGATTTGCTAAAAGGGACACTTGTTTAGGCTATTTCACAGTTAACATATCCAGCCCACCTCACTGCAGAAGCAACAATAACTGATTGTCATTGGATGGTCCTGTCAACAGACTTACCTTTGTTCAATTTGACTTTTAGAAAAATAAGGCTTGTTTTCTGATTATTTTCACATTCTATTGCAGACTAACTATTATTTGCTAGCCAAATTCTTTTCTTTTAACCATGCTAATTTGATAATTTGTTTGGAGGAAATAGAAATACTCATATGTGCTTCTAAGATCTATTTTTAATATAGTCTTTCTTCATTATTATGGTCAAGGGAAAGCATTCTCAAAAGACCTGTATTTTCATTATCACCAGTAAACACTCCCTCCATAATCAGAATTTTATTTCAGTATCTAGTCTTTTTTAGAACATTAGTCTTAAAATTATACTCTTTATATTCAGCTATTTTCTTTTTTTTTTAGTGGATGAAAAGTTTTAATCATATATATAGTTAATGCACAATGAGTAATATAGTAGATATCATATGGAACAGACAGTCATATATTCTTTAGAGTAGCCAATTTTGGTCACAGAAATGCCTTCTTTCATCAGATAGTTTTAATAAAGCAGTATTGTGGATAAGCAAGAATTCAAAGTTCTTACTGCCAATACTTCACAAAAACAAATGGTGTAAAAGGAACAAATGGGATAAATTCCACCGAGAATCATTGCCTATTCCAACTCAGATCCAATAATCATCTTTACTGAAGATGAAATCAGCTTAGGAACAGCTAAATAAGCAGAAGTTAGTTGGCAGAAAGAGGGTTATAGGCATTAAGTTATTTTGGATTTCAAGCAGGTTTTAGGAATAGAAATGCTGGAAAGCTCTTTAGATCTATCTGCAGTGATAGTTTCATTTTTAAAAAATTTCCAGTCTGTTATGAACTGATAGGATGTTGTGACAATTCAAATTGCTATAAAAGTTTATAAATCTTTAATTTCAGATATTGTATTTATCTTATTTTGGACCAGAAACAAACGGACCAGCACCTGGCAACCCACCACACTTTAACGAGCAATGTTTTAGACAGAATTAAGAGATGTATAATTCTTTAATTGTAAAAAAATGGTTTGAGAGCCATGCAGTTTTCAGTTCACTGCATTTTGCTCCAAGGTACTGTAAATATGTACATTACTGCAAATTAGATAAGAGTTTAGTCCTCATTAGATTGAAAAAAGCAAAATATAGTGTGTTTTACAATCTGCCACCATTAAGGAATAAAATCTATTAAACTTGCACACTGTCTACCTCTCAACAATTCTGGGTGGTGGACAATAATCAATGCAATTAGAATTAAAAAAATAAAGCTAAAAGATGGCAAGCAAAATGAAATAAGGGGTGAAGTTCAGATCACCACAAACTAACAAAGATGGAATATAAATGTTTTTGTGTGCTGTATCTTATATAATCAGATCCATCCATGAAATCTATTTAGATAGAACCATCAAAACTGAATGAAGATGTTTATCTCACCAAAGAAGCTGGTGCTAAAAATACAATATTTTGAAAGAAGCCCATTTGTAGCTTGCTCCCCCACCTGCAGTCTGCAAATACAAGTAGTCCTTGACTTACAACCATTCATTTAGTGACCGTTTGAAGTTATGACACTGAAAAAAATGACAATTACAACCACTGCAGCATCCCCACGGTCATGTGATCAAAATCCAGATGCTTGGCAACTGGTTTATAGTTAGAATGGTCGCAGTATCCAGGGGTCATGTGATCACCTTTTGCAACCTTCTGACAAGCAAAGTCAATGGGGAAGCCAGATTTATTTAACAACTGTGGCAAGAAAGATCGTAAAATGGGGCAAAATTCACTTAACAAATGTCTTGCTTAGCAACATAAATTTTGGAGTCAATCATGGTTGTAAGTCGAGGGTTACCTGTACTAGTCTACCTCTGCATGGGAGTTGTCAATCATCTTAACTCTTACAATGGATCCTGTTTGTCCTTTCATTTGAGCTGACTGCTTGTTTTCATTGAAGACAGACTGAAGATTAAGAACAGCTGTTTCTTGTGGAAACGACACCTTTCATAAAAGTAGCACAGAATTCATTGAACAAAACCAGTCCTTAACTAATCAGTCAACATGCCTATGGGAAATTTTTACATAAAAGTTTATTTCATTTTAATTACAGGTATAAATAACCTTTATGATAGAGAAAATGTCAGTTGAAACGTTTGAGACCTCATGACCTTTCAACTTCCATGCTACACTTGCACAATGTGTTTTGAGGTTAAAAATGGTCCTTGGCCCACTATTGCCCAGCATCTCTTGTGACACTCACCAAGCTGCCCTCCTTCTTCTCAGTTTAGATGGGTGTGTTGGAACAACAATGCAAGCAAATGTCAGAAAGTACAAACTTTGTTAGCTGTATTTCAGCAACAAAGCTTTTTAAAGCTTTTTAAAAACTCACACAGAGGTCCCTCTTTCTTAACGAAACAATTATTGCTTATTTTTTCAAGTATCTGCATTTATGCCATTCAAACCCAAAAATGGTATTCCAAAACAGAGTGAATATGGCACCAATAAAAGGACTGCAAAAGTTCAAAAGTAATCTGAGAGTAATACATTTGCCAGTGCATTAATTTTTCTTTCAACATCAGCATAACTAGTATGTAAAGTTTTTGTGTACCTCATTGAGATAATGGCTTACTCCTTACCCTGTGATCAGACTCTGCAATTTAATATAATTTTAAAAAATTACAAAATATGTAACAATAACACTAACCACAGTAAGTTTTTTTAGTATTACAGGTTTTTTTTAGTTAAGAATCATATTTATGAGTATTGTTTTAAATGCGTGTTCATATATCGTGAAGGCCTTTGGCACAAGTGCATAAGCAAAGATAAAGGAGAGTTAGTATAGACAAAAATAAGTGAATAAGTTCCTGCTAGCATTGTGTTTGCTACGTGCTGAAATGGTGATCAATAAAAACCGTCTTTGTTAAGTAAATAATTAAATGTCTGACCATTTATGGGCCTTCACCTTTCTCAGCCAGGTCACAGTTGAGTGAGTCATTTAACTGAAGAAATTCCCCTTCAATTGTATTTGTTACAAATTTGATTTCTAGTCATTAGAGTCTTGATAAATGGAGAGAGAGAGAGAGAGGGAGGGAGGGAGGGAGGGACTTTGCTTTATATCTATGCTATTTCTGCAGGATATGTGCACAAAGGCTCAAAGAGCCCTTTCAAAGATCATTTATGCATGAATTCAGAAAACCAGGACACTTATGTGGGTGGTAAAGTTGTAACTGTTAAAATGTCATGAACTGGGAATGTGTGTGTGGGAAGGAGAGGGAGAGGAGAGAAGCTTTAAAGGGATGTTCCAGTTGTTGCTGAATGCGGATGGAAAGTGATCTGCAGCTACATCAAGCAGGTCTACCTATATCATACTGATGAACTGAATCTCTGAAGAGGGGCAGTCTTGTTGCATACTAAAGTTACACAATGGGTTTTCCTCTGTTTCACCTTTAAATCATTAAAAGAAACAGATAATTTTCCAAAGAGGGGAAAAAACCCCTCATCTTTTAAAAAAAAATCTGCCTTATTTTCCTCCTTTTAATCATCAATCTCTTTCTGCCAGCTGTTGATGAAGTCATGATTCATCAAAGAACAGATATTTTTAATGAAAAAATAATGAAACAAAGACCAAGAAATATTTCTGTTCTTTATGGCAAGTTTGATGAATGGCTTATCAAAATAATGTTTTGTAGGTTTTTGTTTTGTGGAGATGACAACCTTTTTGGAACTATAAAATAAAGTTTTAGGTTTTTTTTTTTTTTAAAAAAAGTATGCTAATTGGTGCAATTGTATATCAAGCAAATAATAGAGTAGCATTTGAAATGGCTATATATTAACATAGCTAAAAATAATTCATTGTTAAAGTATTAAATTTATGTTAAAGGAGAATTGGAGATGATTTGGTGATTGACCATAGTATTCCTACAGAGTGAAGCCTGGATTTTCACCTTTGGCTAAAATACCCTAACCTTGTGCCTGCAAGTCTGTTCAACTACACCTCCTGTAATTCTCAGCTCATATAACCGTGCTGATTTAGAAGCACAGGCTGTAGCCCTAACCCATCTGAAGAACCTCAGGGTGAGGAAAATGGATAGTCATTCTTCATTCCCTATCAGAATACATAAGGATTCTTCATGAGTTGATCAAATTCTTCATTTCCATCTATGCCGTACTAAGGACGATTCATCGTTTACGGTGTCGCCATCAGCATAACGATGACAACACCGCGGTGGAATAAGGAGCAAGATGATGAGTATGAGAAGTACAAGTCCACAGAAACTCATAAGTGTGTAAGACACAATCCACAAGATTGGTTCATGGAGGGATATAGTTGATATGCAAGTGGCTGCTACATCTGTGGTAGTGAAAGGGCCTTCAATCTCAGATACTGGAGAACCATGCAATTCTATATAAAAAAATTAAAAGAAAGATAAATACCGACAGAGGAAACAAAAAGCATATATATGTTAAAAATTATAAGCCTGTAAGTGTTTAGAATTAAATGCTAGCATACTCTCTGTTAAATTCAAGCTGAAGAAAATATGCATTTTACAAAAGAAACCCCATATTTACATTTCATAAGAAAATGAGTTCAGTTCAAAACTATAAACTTTTATTTCACAATATTAAAAGATTTTGTTGTAACAATTATTTCCTATGATCTGTGAAATCAAAGAAATCATTTCAATTCTGTGAAACCTTTTTCTGCCTAATGATAATGTGAAATTGGAAGATAATCTAGACATTTAGAAACAATTTATTTAGCACTGCAAATGAGCCTTAAGAACACTATTTTTAAGGTAAATTTTGCCTTTTCATTTACAAAAAAACCCTTCATACTTTAGAAGAGTAGCAAGGCTACCGATTCACATTTTTCTTCCTGAGATGGTTCAAGCGTAAGATCATGTCTCACTACCCAAAAAGTCAATGTTCCATTGCTTATGTGTGAGTGCTTTACGTGCATGCACATATGTGATTAAGTATAGACAAAATTAAAAAAAAATCAATTTAGTATCTAAATAATTGTTCTTGAAACAGAATGGATTCTTTTTTTCTTTTGATGAACATACATAGAGCATCTTGCATGCATGAGTTGTTCTTGCCGGTTTCATCAGTTTCAATAGCAAAACATTTAATAATCCACTGAAAATGAAGACACAGATCCAAAGTTTCTCTAAGTGTATGAAAGAAACTGAGTCCCTCAATCCATCTTGTGAAATTCACAAGAGGTCTTCAGAAATCATAATTGCTCTGCTTCACCTATTTGACAAGATAGTTTGGAAGAATAAAAATCGCAAAAACACATAGATACAGAGTATCTAGGACACTTCTATTTGTGACCCTCAGGTTTGAATTTATAAGCCTTCGGCATTTTCTCTATTTATAAAAATATGTTTGAACTTTAACATGAACCCTAAAAGTATTCATAAAGAAAGAAGTTGATAATTGCAGGCCATTGTTTGAAAATAAGCCAACTTAGGTGACAAAAAGATAAAAGGTAAGGTGAAGTGTTAGGACAGTGGTGGCGAACCTATGGCACGCGTGCCAGAGGCGGCACTCGGAGCCCTCTCTGTGGGCACGCGCGCCGTTGCCCCAGCCCCGCCTCCCCCCGCAGCCCCCTCACCAGCAGCCCCCCTGGAGGAGAGTCGTCCCCGGGCGCGGCCCACATGGAGCCGCGCAGCCAAGGACATAGGTGGGCAGCAGGGACAAGACTCCACCCTTGCGCCTCATAGCATGCAGATGATGCTGCGAGGTGTGGGCGGAGGGCGTGGCTGCCATGGCGCTGCAGGGATGCCTGGACGATCTGCTGTGGGCCATGGAGGTGGTGCGTGGCCCTGCAGGTGGGCGGGGCAGGGGGCAGGCGGGGGCAGAGCAGGCAGGGCAGGAGGCAGAGTGGGGGCGGGGGCGGTTTTTGGGCACTCGGTCTCTAAAAGGTTCGCCATCACTGTGTTAGGAGGATCAGGAAATGGATATTCTTTTGACTGGCCAAACCTATCAGCTATTTTGCGAATTGAGAAGCCATCCTCCCATTGGGGTAGCCAATTCCAAATTGAGATTCCTGCTCTAAGCATGCATGTGTGTGCATGCGCATGCACACACACACACAGAGACACACTGTATGTGTGTGTGTGTTTGCATATTTCAATTGCCAGCTTGTAAATGCTTTTTAAGTAAGCATTTACTTAAAAAGCATTTACAAGCTTACAAGCAAAGTAAGATACTAATTTGAAAGTTTTTTTTTCTTTTTTAGAACCCATCACTTACCAGCACAAGTACTTAATGCAAATCCTATTCTCTTTTGGGCTCTATCAAAGATGACATTGAATCCTTCCATCACTGTAGCCCCAATAACCAAGGCACTGGAGGAAGAGGAGATACCAAACCGATAGCAGGCTAGATTTTGCCCAATCCCTAGAATCGGCTGAATGTAAAGCTGTTTTTTGGAAAGACATAAAAGATGATTAAAAAAGCAAAAATATACCTCAATGAACATCCAAATGATTTTTTTAAACTGTAAAATAAATATAAAGCTTTAAAAGCAAGAGCAATCGCCATATATCAGTTAAAAGTGGTCAGCTTATATTTCACACAGATATTTAAATACCTTCTGACTGGTATAATTTACCCAAATTCACTTTATTTGTTTTTTTAATATTTTATTGTTTTTTTTTTAATATAAACACCTTAATATTTGGTAAACAGCATGTTGTCTGGGCATACATTTACAAAGTAATCACTAATAATCAGTTTTTATTATTCCAAAGTCCAAATAGCAGCTTTACTTGATTTTCTCTTCTTCAAATAATATTCTCTTTGCCAACCTTAAATCAACACAATTCTTATTAATTTAATAGGTAACAATTTAAATATAAAGATTTTTCTAAAATTTACCAATAATAATCACATCAATGTTATGCTTCTTTTCTATCTAGTCATCTTAGTTGCCTCATCATAAATCCTGTTTGCAGTTCTTATTTAAATTTGTTTTCCCTACAATGTTCAAAACATTTTTACTGGTTAACATTTTCTCAAAGTTAATTACATTTAAGTATTTAAATCTATATTCATGTCTTAGAAAGTAAGTAAAAAAAGAGACAAGAAAAAGAAAAAAAGAAAAAATAAAAGAGAAGAAGAAAAAAGGAGAAAAGAATAAGAAATACTAAAAATACATATCTCTCTTAAACTAAGTTTATTCTCAATTTTTTTCTTCTGTTCTTTTTATCCATAATTAAATCTACGTTGAGTCTTTAGATGTTCCATTTAATAAATCTAATCATCAAATCTTTTAAGTCTATTTCAAAACATTTTTTTAGTTATCTATTAGAATTTTCTTAAGATCAATTACATTTAGATATCTAAAACATTTCCTTTATAATAACCATCCCAAACATGTTTATATTTTTCATATTTGAAAACAAACTAAAAGAAAAAGAAGAGAAATAATACTGTCTTGCTTAGGGAGTTCATCCCTCTTAGATTATAATCTTTCTATTTCTTCAACCGTATTCGAACAAGTGTTTAATTTTTAAATATTGCCTCTGATGTGCCCCATCATCTAATTTAGCCCTCTCCTTTTGCAGAACCTCTTTCCCAATCAATATAATCCGTTGAGTCAAAAAGTCTTTCCATAATCTTGTAAGTGTTGTTGTAAATATTAAAAGGGAATCAAACATCATGTCTTTGTACAAAGATTTTGTCCCTTCATATTCATTGAAGATTTCTCTTGTGATCTCTTGTCTCTCCATTTCTTGTAGTACTCCCAACAACTCTGCAGTCCATCTTATCAAATCTGTTTTCTTATTCTCAAATTTATTTTGTGGTCTTAGAGTCCAAGTTTTCTTTTCCTTATCCAGTGTTTTTTGTAAGTTCTTCTCCACTTGAGTCTCCATCTCTAAATTTCTTTCCATTAGTTTATTTTCAGTTATCAGTTTTACATGATCTCTCTCTCTTTTATTTTCTGGTCATTTATTTGTTGTGACATTAAATTAGAAATGCCTTCAGTTAAGTTTTCAAATTCATTTTTAATTTCCTTATAGGTTGAGATTAATGTCATTTGTAATTGTCGTAGCATATCATACATTTCCTCCTGGAAAGTCTTTATTCCTTCTTGGTATGTTCCTTTTGCAGCCCTCTGATGTTCCATAATGACCAAAATCCTTTCTCTGCCAATCAGTTTAAAGTTACAATTTAAAAAGTATTTAAAGTCTAGGAAGGTCAATTTGTTCTAAGTTTTGTAGTTCTCACTTTGTAAATAATCCACAGTATTTTCTTTTATTATTATTGCAGCTGTTCTTTGTTTAATTCTTTGAAGGTCACAACGTTTTTTTCCTGAGCTGTATATTTAGGGCAGTATTTTCATCCACCACTAGATGTCAGCACCAGTTCATTTTACAATTTTCAAAACAAATCATTTATCTCCGTCCATAATCTTTTACCAGGAAATTCTTAATAAATTCCATCGATTTCACCTTAGTTTCACCTTAAGTTTCACCTTAGTTTTAAACCTTATGTTAATTTTATTTCTATAGCTTTATTTCCCTTAAGTTTAATTCGCCGCTTCCATTAGAGAAGGGTGGAGCGAAACCCCACCCCTCTGACTTTCGGAGGATTTTTACTTCTGGGGTTTTCTTCTTTTTTCCCCCCCCAGGAAATCAGTCAGGTAGAAGAGAGAGAATCAATATCCTTACCCAGTTCAATCAAGCTGTTTACAATCACACTTAGTTTAGTGCTTTTTGGCTTCGGCTGCATGTAATAATAATAATAATAATAATAATAATAATAATAATAATAATAATAATAATAATAATAATAATAATAATAATAATATTATTATTATTATTATTATTATTATTATTATTATTATTATTATTATTATTATTATTATTATTATTATTATTATTATTATTATTATTATTATTATTATTAATAATAATAATAATAATAAAAGTTGGAAGGGACCTTGGAGATCATCAAGTCCAAACCCCTGCTCAGGCAGGTAACCCTATACCATTTTGGACAAATGGCTGTCCAGTTTCTTCTTAAAAACTTCCAGTGTTGGAGCACTCACCGCTTCTGGAGGCAGGTTGTTCCACTGGTTAATTGTTCTAACTGTCAGGAAGTTTCTCCTTAGTTCTAGGTTGCTTCTCTCCTTGATTAGTTTCCATCCGTTGCTTCTTGTCCTGCCTTCATGCGCTTTGGAAAATAGCTTGACTCCCTCTTCTCTGTGGCAGCCCCTGAGATATTGGAACACTGCTATCATGTCCCCCCTCGTCCTTCTCTTCATTAAACTAGACATACCCAATTCCATCAACCTTTCCTTATATGTTTTAACCTCCAGTCCCCTAATCATCTTTGTTGCTCTTCTCTGTACTTTTTCTAGAGTTTCAACATCTTTTTTACATCGTGGTGACCAAAACTGGATGCAGTATTCCAAGTGTGACCTTACCAAGGCATTGTAGAGTGGTATTAATACTTCACGTGATCTTGATTCTATCCCTCTGTTAATGCAGCCTAGCACTGTGTTGGCTTTTTTGGCAGCTGCAGCACACTGCTGGCTCATATTTAAATGATTGTCCACTAGGACTCTGAGATCCCTCTCACAGTTACTACTATTGAGCAAGGTACCCCCTATACTATACCTATACATTTGGTTTTTCTTGCCTGAATGTAGAACCTTACTTTTTTCACCATTGAATTTCATTTTGTTAGATAGCGCCCAGTGTTCAAGTCTGTCCAGGTCCTCCTGTATCCTAAGCCTGTCTTCTGGAGTGTTGGCTATTCCTGCCAGCTTGGTGTTGTCTGCAAATTTGATGAGTTCCCCATCTATCCCCTCGTCCAAATCATTGATGAAGATGTTGAAGAGCACTGGGCCCAGAACAGAGCCCTGGGGCACCCCACTACACACTTCCCTCCATGTAGATGTGGTTCCATTGAGGACCACACGCTGAGTACAGCCGGTCAGCCAGCTACGGATCCATCTGGTGGTGATGCTGTCTAACCCACATTTTTCTATCTTATCAAGTAGTAGGTTGTGATCTACTTTGTCAAATGCCTTACTGAAGTCCAAGTAAATTATATCCACAGCATTCCTCTGGTCCACTAATTTTATCACTTGGTCAAAGAATGCAATAAGGTTTGTCTGACATGATCTGTTTTTGACAAACCCGTGTTGGCTTTTAGTAATGACTTGGTTTGCCTGTAGGTGTTCGCCGATTCGTTGTTTGATTATCTTTTCCAGAATCTTCCCGGGTATTGAGGTCAGGCTGATAGGTCTGTAATTTCCTGGATCCATTTCCCCCCCTTTTTTGAAGATGGGAACTACATCAGCTCTTTTCCAGTCCTCTGGTAGTTCCCCAGTGCTCCAGGATCTTTGAAAAATATAGTTCAGTGGTTCTGAGATCACATCTGCCAGTTCCTTGAGAACCTTGGGATGTAATCCATCTGGTCCTGGTGATTTGAACTTGTCTAGGCTGGACAGGTGCTCACTTACCATTTTCTTGCCTATCTTAACTTATGTTTCTATTCTGTTTTTTATGGCACTATTTTTGATAGGTTGGTCTGCTTTTTCCCTTTGTGTAAAGACAGATGTGAAAAACGAGTTAAATAGTTCTGCTTTCTCCCTGTTGCTTGTCACCTTCTTGCCACTTTCACCCACTAATGGACCAATCGTTTCCTTCACTTTTTTCTTGTTTTTTACATGTTGAAAGAAGCTTTTTTTGTTATTTTTTACTTTAGTCGCAAGCCTTAGTTCATTTTGAGCCTCAGCTTTCCTCACTTCATCTTTGCAGGCTCGGGCTATTTGCTGATATTCTGACTTAGTTATGTGTCCCTCTTTCCATTTTCTATACTTGTTCTTTTTATCTTTCAATTTATCAGAGAGTTCTTTGTGCAGCCATGCTGGTTTCTTTTGAGAGCTGTTATTTTTCCTCTTTGTTGGTATTGTGCTAGACTGGGCTTTTATTATCTCGCTTTTCAAAATTTCCCAAGCATCTTGTGTTGTTTTCCCCTGGAGGATTCTCATCCATGGAATCCTTCCCAAACCCTCTCTAAGTTTATTGAAATTAGCTCTCTTGAAGTCCAAGACTCTAGTTTGACTGTGTTCTAGTGCTTGTGCTTCCATAATGTTGAATTCCAATATTGCATGATCACTTCCTCCCAAGGTTCCTATGGCTTCAACACCTTCTATCATTTCATCTCTGTTAGTGAGAATTAGATCCAAAATGGCTAATCCCCTAGTTCCCTTCTCTACTTTTTGGGAGACAAAGTTGTCTGCTAGGTTTGTCAGGAATCTGTTTGATCTTCCACTTGGTAGCTTGGGCTAGATTCACAGATGACGCTAGCCTTTCTTCTGTCAGTTTCTGGAGAGCTTTCCCTGGACGTCCGGATCGACCGCCATCTCCCCACGATCGTCGGGACTTCCCTCCTTCTTTGCCACCTCTCCGGGGCGGCTTTTGGCCCATTTAGGGTCCCCAAACAGAAAGAAATCAACTGTAGGGCATGGACCCCACGATCCCTTGGCTGCTGCGCTAAACTGCACAGAACCAGAAGCCCCAGATTCACTTTAGCTTAAATATGGGTTCTGTGACGATAAAATGCAAGAGAATTCTACAGAATGAAAGCAGCATCATTAAATAAAAGCTGAGCAGTCAACCTTGTTAATGGCTAGATGGGAGACAACCTGGACATCTACTGTGGGAATAAGCATCACTACTGGAATCACACACAAACTGCAATATCTATGATAGGATGTACATGAATAGCTGTCAGTATTTAGTTTAGCACATGATTAATCCAGCTCCATCTTCCTTGTCATAAATATTAGTAACAGTAAAATAAGAGCTCCAGACCTGTGGAAGGATAGTGATTCGAAAGGACTGGCTGGAATTAACATCTCTTAGATAGATCGAGATCTTAGGAAAGAGGGTCCAAGGATTTTCACTTTTATCCCAGCAAGCAAGCTGTGTGCCACTCCAAAACCCAGATGTGAATTCTTGTATCTATAAGGGGAAAAAAAAAGGGGGGGGGAATCTGAATTCTGTTCCTGCCTCAATATGTTTAGTGTTTAGCATCTATAAAAGGTCTCTCTATTACCTGACTGTCAGTGTCTATTTCAGTTTAACATGTGCCATTATTTTAACCATGGCATTTATTCTCATAAGAAAAAGTAGGATAAATGTTTAAGTTGGTACGCTAATTGTTTGGGAGCTTTACAAACTTCCACAAGAAGCCTTCAACATGTTGAACTTTTGATCTGGAATTGCTATATATAGCAAAAGGTGGCTAAACAGTAGATCTGGGCTTTCTGCCATGGAAGATGCCAAAGAATCCCCTTCCTTTTAGACAGGGCACAGAAAAGATATGCTATGCAACTATTTGAACAGGTTAGCATTGAACTCAAGAGGAAGTCTGGCTGCTTTTCATGCTCATCAGGGCAGATTAAGTGAAACCTGAGACTTGGGATATTGTAGAGATTGTCACTTAGCTTTTAGTTTTCTAGCCTCTTCGCTGGAATAGAAAGCGAGAGAAGAAATTCCTACTTATTTCTAGGAAACTTGCCATTTAATTGCTTCCTATATCTATAGCAGGCAGAGACAACAAACTGGCATCTGCATGCAGTGTCTCACTCTCCTTTTGGTGTGCACAAAATATTCCTGGCAAGGATGAAACCAACATTTCTAATCTTTTGAGGAATTGGAGCAAAAACAAAAAGAATAATAATAAAAAAATGCTGGCCTCACTCAATATAGTAACATCATGATACTGTGCTCCATATCCTGCAACCCCCACAGAGCAAAACCATTTTTAAAAGGTGCAGTTCCAGACCATAAGAACATTGCCCACTCCTGATATGCATTGCTTCAGCAATGTCACATTACTTACCTGGTTTTGGTTATCATCCTTCGTCTAGCTAAGGGGCAGGCACAAAAAGTTGAGAGTTCTGACATCCTGACTTCATTGCCATATTTTTAGATGTAGATATATTTCTCAGTATTTATTAATATGATCCACACTTTGAACTTTGTGTAGATAACCAGTCTTTAAAACAAATAAAGCTATGCCTTAAAAATAAGATTAAATACTTACCTTGTTTAGGGTTACCAATAACAAAATAATATTTTATCTGCAAATCTGCTGCATACATGGAATTTTCAATACACTGGTATAGTATAGTTTTGATAGTACTGAAATTTAACTTATACATGCCTCCATCAAGTCTCCATCCAAAAAGGAGAAAAAAGAATCTCATTTAGTTCTAATCTTTTGATTAGAGAATAAGCATTGAAAATAATTCCTTTAAGAATTTAACTCAGAAGACAAACTCATAAGCCATAGCTTACCAAAGAAGTCTGTGTAATGGCTCCCACAACAGCATTAAACACCTTATCTGGCAGCCGCAAGAGAGTTGTTCCACTGTCCACAATTGCTTTGTCTGAATTGTACTGAAAGGGGGGTGAAGGGAAGAAAACGCTTGTCATAACGATTAGCAAGTCAGTAATAAACTTTTTTGTGGGGGGAGGGTGAATGAAAATACATATTGAAGGACCAGGACAGTGTCAGATCTTCTAAAACCTAATTTGTACTGTGAGGAAATAGGGTCTTTGAAGTACCTTGACTTGAAGAGAGAGTAAGGCTTTCCCTAGCACAACAATGCAAAAAGAATCATAAGACCAGCCTTGACCTCTCTTCTAAAGTGTCCCTATAGTATAAATTAACTAAGGGCATCTTGATGGACCTCATCCTTTAAAGGACCTTCTTACCTGAAAATGAACCTGAAAGAGATGACTTTCCTTATCTAGTTCATTTTTATAGCAAAGTAAAGATATTGGAATATTGCTCACAAACAACAATGTATATCAAGTCTGTAGGACCTACTTTTTTTTTTTTTTTTTAGTAGAACCCAAAGTTCCTCCACTTGGGGGAAATATGATGGAATTATGTTTACGGACCTTGATAATTCTGCTACCTAGTAAAGCTCCAGTTGTATTGGTCTTCAACTCCCAACTAAGTCAAATTACAATGAACTGTCAATATCAGAGGAACCAAATAAAACTATCAAGTTGTCGAATATTTTAGAGGTATCCAATATTTTAGAGGTGAGGAACATGGACAATGGTACACTTGATTTGTCACACATTTAAATTTAAGGAACAGGTGAAATTTCATTATCTGTACAAATCTGCTCCAACACCACTCATTTTCCACTCCTTGTTCTCTTTCCAATTTCTCCGGCACATTTTCACAACCCCCCATGTGAGAATTCTTTTTTCCCTCTTCCTCTTAACTCTTTGGTTTTTATATACAATTAAAAAGCATGGTGCCTTTGAGCATATAAGTCCTAAAAGTAGGACTATTTTTTTTCAATTCCAATTCTTCTAGGAGCATGCATTATTTCTGTCTCCATATTCTATGCTGTCTTTTTTGAGCAGCCCAAATGGAAGCATCTATTATTTATCATTGTCATTAAACAATTCACTCAAAGGTGGAGAAAATAGTATTACATATACTTTTTGGAGAATGCAAAATTTGACCAGAAGAGAATAGCTAAAGAAGGTAAAAGAGAAGCAAAAGTAATCAAGAGCCTTAAGACAGTGGTGGGATCCAGCTGGTTCACATCACTTCGGCAGAACCGATAACTAATTTTTTGTTGCCCAGGCCCAGAATGGACTTCCAGAAGTGGCATCCACACAGAGAACCGGTTGTTCACATATTTGAATCCCACCACTGCCTTAAGATAACCTAAAGGCTAACATGTTTATAGTGGGATAAATACGCATAACTGGTATCATTTTATCAGAAATATTGATTACACTAAGATTAGACATGGACCCAAGTGTTAATATTTCCCATTCAACTATATTAAAGTATGTGAGGAAGAGAAATTGAAACCAGAAAATGATGAACCTAACACAAACTAAACTAGGTTAAATTAACTTAGTTTGCTTTTGTGCAATTTCCTTTCAATAAACCTGCACTAGAAATAGTCCCATTAGTCTTTACAGACTAAATCTGTGCCAAATTTGTAAACATGCTACACAAGTTTCTATGTTATACAAAGAAACAGGTATAACGCAAGACATATCCAAAAGCTTTAGGAATTCACTTAAAGTTCAGATATGTAGAAATGGTGCTACAGAGCAACTGGAAAGATAGAGTATACTTGAGAAGCAAATATAAGCAATTTGGTTTCTTTGTTTATTCATTTACATTTACTGGCTGTCCAACTCTAGTAGTCTTTGGGTGTTGTAAAAAACAAATAAACGAATAAGAAGAAAAATAACAGCTCTCAAAAGAAACCATCATGGCTGCAAAAAGAATTCTCTGATAAATTGAAAGACAAAAGGGACAAGTATAAAAAGTGGAAAGAGGGGCACATAACTAAGTCAGAATATGAACAGATAGCCTGAGCCTGTAAAGATGAAGTGAGGAAAGCTAAGGCTCAAAATGAATTAGGGCTTGCGACAAAAGTAAAAAATAACAAAAAAAGCTTCTTTCAACATGTAAAAAACAAGAAAAAAGTTAAGGAAATGATTGGTCCATTAAGGGGAGAAATTGGCAAGAAGGTGACAAGCAACAGGGAGAAAGCAGAACTACTTAACTTGCATCCTTCTTTACACAAAGGGAAAAAACAGTCCAACCTATCAAAAACAATACCGTAAAAAACAGATTAGAAACACAAGTTAAGATAGGTAAGAAAATGGTAAGTTAGCACCTGTCCACCCTAAATGAGTTCAAATCACTAGGACCAGATGGATTACACCCCAAGGTTCTGAAGGAACTGGCAGATGTGATCTCAGAACCACTGAACTATATTTTTCAAAGATCCTGGAGCACTGGGGAACTATCAGAGAACTGGAAAAGAGATGGTGTAGTTCCCTCTTCAAAAAAGGGGGGGAAAATGAATCCAGAAAACTACAGACCTATCAGCCTGACCTCAATACCTGGGAAGATTCTGGAAAAGATAATCAAGCAACGAATCAGTGAACGCCGTCCTAGAGGCAAACAAAGTCATTACCAAAAGCCAACATAGGTTTGTCAAAAACAGATCATGCCAGACAAATCTTATTGCATTCTTTGACTAGGGGACAAAATTTGTGGACCAGAGGAATGCTGAGGATATAATTTACTTGGACTTCAGTAAGGCATTAGATAAAGTAGACCACTTTATTTACTACTTGATAAGATAGAAAAATGTGGGTTAGAAAGCATCACCACCAGATGGATCCATAGCTGGCTGACTGGCGGTACTCAGCGTGTGGTCCTCAATGGAACTGCATCTACATGGAGGGAAGTGTGTAGTGGGGTACCCCAGGGCTCTGTTCTGGGCCCAGTGCTCTTCAACATCTTCATCAATGATTTGGAAGAGGAGATATATGGGGAACTCATCAAATTTGCAGGCGACACCAAGCTGGCAGGAATAGCCAACACTTCAGAAGATAGGCTTAAGATACAGGAGGATCCTGACAGACTTGAACATTGGGCGCTATCTAACAAAATGAAATTCAATGGTGAAAAAAGTAAGGTTCTACATTTAGGCAAGAAAAAACAAATGCACAGATACAGTATAGGTGGTACCTTGCTCAATAGTCGTAGGGATCTTGGAGTCCTAGTGGACAATCACTTAAATATGAGCCAGCAGTGTGCTGCAGCTGCGAAAAAAGGCAACCCAGTGCTAGGCTACATTAACAGAGGGATAGAATCAAGATCACGTGGTGTTAATACCACTTAACAATGCCTTGGTAAGGCCACACTTGGAATACTGCATCCAGTTTTGGTCACCATGATGTAAAAAAGATGTTGGAGACTCTAGAAAGAGTACAGAGAAGAGCAATAAAGATGATTAGGGGACTGGAGGCTAAAACATACAAGGAACGGTTGCTGGAATTGGGTATGTTTAGTTTAGTTTAATGAAGAGAAGGACGAGGGGTGATATGATAGCAGTGTTCCAATATCTCAGGGGTTGCCACAAAGAAGGAGTCAAGCTATTCTCCAAAGCACCTGAAGGCAGGACAAGAAGCAACGGATGGAAACTAACCAAAGAGAGAAGCAACCTAGAACTAAGGAGAAATTTCCTGATAGTTAGAACAATTAATCAGTGGAACAACCTGCCTCCAGAAGTTGTGAATGCTCCAACACTAGAAATTTTTAAGAAAAGACTGGACAGCCATTTGTCTGAAATGGTATAGGGTTAACTGATATGTATACACCATATTATACTTTGCATAAATTCCTTCAGTTTCTAAGAAGTTGACTTTTATGCACATCTAAGATTATACATTTACTACTTTTCAACTTTTATTTGTCACACAAATACTAATTAGCATTGATTTATTTAGCACTATTTTTATTCAACCAAGTTTGGTTAGGCTTGTACAACAGACATAATAACTCAACAGTGAAATAATTCTACAGTAAAATGGTTACTTGTTTTACAAATGACCATTAAAAAACATATTCACCAGTTTGAGGACGGATAATAAGAAAGCTCTTGGCAAAATATGATGAGAACCATACAGAAGGACAATTTTCAGGCCTATGTTCCTTTGTATTCATGTAGGGACAGAACTCCATGCCCCTTTCAGCATATACACAGAGAGAATCTGTGGAGCAGATCCCAGAAATGTGAAATTTGCCATTAAGTAGAAGGATATTAATTTATAATTTTTACTTATTAAAAATACCTCTTTGCAGTCCAAGTTAAGGTTCTGGCCCCCAACTTCAAATTTCAGTATTTCAACTTGATAATACCACTCTTTCTTAATAGGTGTATACCAAATTTTTCCTTTGTATAAGCTTGGTTCAATCCCACCCAATACCTGAAGAGATTAAAAAAAATTAAATTTACTTTATCATTTAATCAAATATAATTAAGTTACAAAATATGTCTACAATCTAACAGATGGTTTCAAAATGATTCAATGACAGTAATAAGTATATAAATACATAAATTCAATATGACAATTGATTTTTCAGTACTGTCAGTCAATCAAAACAGTTTTTAAAAAGTTGATCAGAAATAACTAGGCTTATAAACAAATTACCTTTTACACAGTGAGAGAGGGAGAGGGAGAGGGAGAGGGAGAGAGAGAGAGAGAGAGAGCGCATTCTTATACTTCTTTATCTGGAAGCAAAACCCTCCAGATTTTATTTTTCAAAATTAAAATTAAACTGAAGTGCAAGACATCTTGGGACAAGACATCACTATATTTTCTTTGCTATTCAAACACTTAACAGAATAGCAGGGTTGGAAAGGACAATTCTAGTTGATTTCTAATCGGTTAAATACCAGAGAGATAATCAACTAAAGACGTAATGCCGTGTCTTTAAGAGAATGCCCTATGTGGCTGTTGGTATTCCCTACATAGCTGAAGAGGGAAATTTTTCTCTGAAGCTTTGTCAATAGTTGGCATTCCTATGGAAAATGGGGCATTCTCAGATCTGTTCATCAGAGGAAAATGGAGGAGGCAATGAATCAACTCGATTTAAAGTCTTCCTATTTTGAAATTTCACAAAGCTCGCACACCTTTCTCCACACCTTTCCATTAAGATGAAGCAGTGGGGATGAATTCAGGTAAGTCTGCAGAACAAAGTTCAATGATATTTGTGACTTCTTACTACATTTATTTGTTCAGCTGACTGAAATGTCGATCATGTAAGTGGATAGGTGTCCATCCATTTACAGGCCAGTCATTCTTTTGTTGAATGGGAATTGGGGAAGTTGTAGTCCCAATATGTCAGCAAGTTAAAGAGCTTGCATGGGCATTTATATTTTTGTGTACCACCTAAACATTAATTTTCATTTAAGAGATCAATAAAAAAAACCAGATTACTAATTTGAATAAAATGGGATTCTGCATCTCCTTTTTGTATTGTTTGCTTTTTAAAAGTAGTTTACTGGGAGGAAAATCATCACTGGTAGTACAAAATGTCACCACGTTATGTCCTTTTAAATATTAAATAGCTTTGAACTATGTATTTGTCTTGTGTGATTCTATGCAATCAAGCACCACTGAACTTAACTGGACACATTTTAAAAATAAAATACAAATAGGATTATTGCTACTTCTTTTACAAAACAAATTACATTTAAATACTGAATTTTAAATAAAAACAAACAAAATGAACAAGAAACAATATCTTAACTTTCCTTTAAAAACACCAAAGGGAAATTATGGTTCTCAAGTTTTCAAGATTATTAAAGGAAAAGTACTGGAAGATTGATACAGTAATTCAGTTGTGATTGTCCAGGTTACACTTTGACTTAATACAGGTAGTCCTCGACTTACAAAGTTCATTCAGTAGCCATTCAAAGTTACAACAGCACTGGAAAAAGTGACTTATGACCGTTTTTCACAGTTATGTCTATTGCAGCATCCCCATGGTCATGATGGGCTGGATGCCAAAAGAAAGCGAGGTTATGGCATACACTTGAAAGGAGATTGGGAAGCCTGTAATTGTGGAGTTTGTCTGGCAAGAACAAAGAATGCTTATTCACAGGGAATATGCACGTGTAAACCTTGTAACAATACAGGGTGGTTAGAAAGCTGATAAAAGTAACAAAGAGGCATCTTCTATAGCTCAGCTAAAAGTTAGGAATAGAGATGGCCTGGAGCAAATAGAATGTGCATTAGATAATTTCTGAAGCGTTCATTAGCCAAGGCTTAGGAATAGGGACGGCTAGAGACCGATAGAATAATTGTTAGATCATTACTAAAATGTTTATTAGATGATATTTCTTATCCCGCTTTCTGCGTTAGTGGAAATGAATAAAGCTTTTCTTAATTCTGTGGTTCGAGGTTCCTAGGCATTTTGGCCAGGATCACTTTTCTTGGAGTGCTTCAATAAAAGAAAATAAAACCTGCATCTCGTGTCTGGTGTTCTTCATCGGCCTCAACACCAGGCTCAGAACTGGGGACAACAGTCACATCTTCAAAATTCAGCCACTTGACAACTGACTCATATTTATTGCAGTGTCCTGGGGTCCACCTTTTGATAAGCAAAGTCAGTGGGGAAGCCAGATTCACTTAGCAACCATGTTACTAACTTAATGACTGCAGTGATTCCCTTGACAACTGTGAAAGGAAAGGTTGTAAAATGGGACAAAATTCACGTAACAATTTTTTCACTTAACAACAGAAATTTGCGGCTCAATTGTGGCGTAAGTTGAGGACTACCTGTAGTTTATTAACAAAAGAAAGCCTAAATTTAAACTTGAATTTTAAAGTTTAGCATATATATTTAGGTCACTATTAAGCTAATTCCCTGTAAGAAATAATAAAGCAATGACAAATTTATATTCCTGCAACTTAATCATCAATTAGCAGGATTTAGTAAACTGCCATAGCCATATTGTCTCTAAAGGGTATGGGAAAGATGTCAAATGATTGGATTTAATTGCATTAAATAGTCTAAGAAAATGCATATTTTCCCTAGCATTCAGCCTGACAGATACCCACAAGACTACCTCCATTAGTACCAGTTCCAGAAACAGGCAAACTAGCTCCACACATCTGCAGGGAAAAAACATTGGGGATCTTGGCTTGATTCACAATAGAATCAAAAAAAGTCTCCACAGAACTTGAAGGCTGTAAAAAGAAAAGAAAAGGAAAGGGGAAAAAATCACAAAACTTCAGCTGTACACAAATTGATGCACCGTGAATAAACTGATAGAGAGCAACCCATGCAGATTACTTTTGCTGGATAAAAGGAATTTTAACAATGAATTACAAATTTATTCAATTAAGGTTATTAAAACCTCAAACATATGCTACCATTAAACATTGAAGGTAATTGCTAGCATCCATTTAAATCCTTTCATCTATTATTTTTTATTGGTGTCATAGCTTTCTTCCTAAAAACCGTGTTTCAAATGTCTAAATTTGTTCTGCTATGCATTGTGTAGTATATAAGGGAGCCATGCTTACTTAAATTTGGATAGAGTTCTATTATGGTTATAAATTGTCAATTTTGCCATTGCTGTATATTCTTTAATTTTGGTCTTGCACTCTAGGTTCTGGCCAACAGTTCCAGAAATATTTATAGAGGAAATTATCTAGGTGTTGTGGTGAACTAGGGAAATAAATAGAGGGGAAGAGGAGAATGAA
Source organism: Azemiops feae (assembly GCA_023970755.1). Classification (NCBI taxonomy): domain Eukaryota; kingdom Metazoa; phylum Chordata; class Lepidosauria; order Squamata; family Viperidae; genus Azemiops; species Azemiops feae. The sequence goes on along the minus strand of JALGBA010003991.1, from coordinate 751,163 downwards.
TTATTAGAAAATTTTCCCATACAGTTTTTATTTATGTTTTATCTTTGCTTAGTAGTTATTGCTTTGTGTGTTATTCAACTGTTACTATGCAATATAGTTAGGGTTTTTTTTCTCTTTGTACTTCTGTATTTTAATAATAAAATGGCTAAAACTTCAGTACAGTTGGTGCTCATGTCTTGACCGCTCATTCGGTGATCATTAAACTTGTGATGGCACTGAGCAAGGGGACTTATGACCAGTCCTCGGAGTTCCAGCCCCTGCAGTGATCCCACTGTCATTTGATCACAATTTCAGATGTTCCCTGCTTGCTTCCCACAAATATCAGTGGGGAAGCCGACAGCAAATTGGAAGTCACAGTGGTGTACGCTTCCACACTTAATATCTGCAACCCGGATTGCCAACCTGGATTGCCAGAACTGACAATGCTAAGTGACACAGTCACTGGAAGTCATTCTTTATGACTGTGTTGCTTAGTGATAGCAGTTCCAGTCTCAACTGTGGTTGCAACTGGAGAACTACCTGTACTTCTTCTCTAGATTTGTGTCAAATGTTATGCCACAATGGATTATGCTTTCTTCCCCTGCCCTTCAGGAGTTGGGAAAGTCCCTTATCACTTCCTGAATTGTTATGCCTTTATACCAATTTTGAATACCGATAGTCCTCTATGTGGTTGGATTAAGTAGAGGCCTCCATAACATTCAATGCATCACTTGTACCCAAATTATATCTAACAGCTGGTGACTGACCGTAGGCAATAAGCTGATTTAGGACAGCTTTCTATGTTCACAGTGATCTTACCGGATGCATTTGGGAAGCTCATAAGCTTAGATGGGGGGATGTCTCCCTATGTTACACTCTCAATGAATTAGGAGGTAATAAACAACCATCAATTTTAGTATCAAATAGTAGTAGTAGTAGTAATCATCCATGACCATATCCAGTCTCTTTTTAAACCATCTAAATTGAATGCCTGGTTTTTAATAAGCTGGAACAAATTTCACAGTTTAACAGTATAAAAAAAATTTATAATTTATAAATAAATTATTTATAAATAATTTATAATTATTCATGCTTTTAGTTTCAATGCATGACCTCAGCTATCAAAATTAAGTGAGACAGAGGGTGAAAAAAACCCAGTTCCTGTCCATGTTATCTGGGCCAGGCACGATTTTATATACGTCTATCATACTCATCCAAAATAAAGAGCTCAAATGTGGTACTCTTTTTTTCTTTTCTTTTTTTTGCAGGGGAGAAGCAAAGGTGTCCTAATCATTTGACTGTTCCTTTTTCCCCACCTTTTCTAGCATTATAATATTCTTTAAAGGTGGGTGGTGAGAACTTACACATGTGGATTCATTTAGTTTCCTTTAATTTCATTTCCGTTAGATTTAAATATAGATAATATGATTACTTCCACATGCATTTCGTAATTTGGGGATAAATTTTGCAGGATGGGAACACCTGTGGCCTTGGAACTGCAGCTTCACTTCTCCCTCCTAAGAATGAATGTAAATGATAAAATGATTTTAATGATAAAAATATTTATCATTATTGAATAAGCATGTTGCTGACTTCAAAATGCTAAGTAGGGATAACTTGGGTGGGTAGTGCTTGGATGTGAAATCATGCAGGAATACTAGCAATGTAGACTAGGATACAAATTTGTAAAACCATAGAAGAAGCTTTGAAATTTTCATTTGTATACAATACCGGCCTTAATTTTCATATAAAGAAACTGATGAATAAGAAATATAGTGTACCTTAGCCAATGTACTGTATGCCAAACCAAGGATCCCTTGCCACTGAACGCCTTTTAAAAAGAAATTTTCAGATTGAAAAATGGTGGCAATGTTGATGATATAAGTGCCATTTATTCCTTTAGGCATTCTAACAACATCTGTTCCAAGAATTCCAATCCAACTTCCCTGGGTATATTTAACAGTCACCTCAAGATTGAGTGATTTATATGTGGTGGACCTAAGGAAAGAAACAAAAAAGTTATAGACCAAGTAATTCCATATTCTGTGATAAAAGCATCATATACACAGTTCACCATTCTCAAGAATAGTAATTACATCGACTTCCGGATCCGGTGGCAGCGCCCGCGGACGTGCAGAGAATTCGTTCTCTTGGCTGTCCGGTTTCCCCCCGCCGGTAGACCCTGGACATGGTCGAAAGTCGCCCTGTAGGGGCGACCACCGTAGAGGAGGGCACTCGTTGATCTCGGAGGGAGCGGCGGCTCCCTCTGAGGTCCGAGAAAATCACCTTTGGGCCGACGGGGAAAAGATCGGCCAGTAACATGGCCGATCACTCAGCTGCTCCAACCGAAAGTCACAGCAACATCTAAGCACAAAGAACCACCGTGGAAGATCCGGGTGAGAACTTTCCTTCCCTCTTGTTACCTTCCTTACTTCCCTATGAAAAGCTTTTAAAACTACTCCCTTCCTTAAAAAAGCAGCGTTTGAACACTTGGGGGAAAAAAGTGACTTTGCTATTGTGTATTTGAGCTGTTGGAATTCGGGAGATCCTGGAAAAAAAAAAAAAGAGAAGAAAAAAGCCTTACTGTGACTTTTCCTCTCTGTTTGCTTGTTTTAAATTTAAGTGGAAATTTTAGGGAGGGGGGTGGAGTGTTTTTTCTTCCTCCACCCCCTTCTGAACATTTTTATCCACTTTAAAAAGGGGGGGGAAAAAAACTGCCTTGGCTACCGGGATGTGGATTGGAGGGCTACATTGTATCTACATTGTATAAGCCCAGAAAGTCTTATCGTAACGTTGCCATGGTAGCTGAACTTTTGAACCTGGTGCTACGCCCAGACACTGCTGTTTTCTTATTATAGAAAAAAAAAGGAGAGAAGGATGGAAGCTTATTCACAGCTCAATTATGGATTGATATTAGCAAAAATTTTGGAAACAAGACAAGAACTAAAAGATCATTTTAGGACACTAAGGAATGAGGTTGGTTTAGAGCTAAAAACTGGATTTCAAACTCTAACTGAGCATGATATACAATTGGATTTACAATTTAATGAGATGGAAGATTTATATTTACAATCTATTGAAGAGGAAGATGCTACACCTTATACACAAAGGATGGAGACTTCTGAAGACCAAAAGCAGAACTTAATTGAAACATCTATAGATGTAAAAACAACAGAAATGGACTCTCTAATACGAGACATTAAAAATGCTGATAGTACATATAAACAACGAATAATCACCACACTGGCTAAGACTGAGTATATAGTGCAGACAATATTGGGAAAAAGAAAAGAAGACTATGATCAGACGCAACTGTGGGAAAATGTGTATAACCAAATACCAAGATGGGAGGAGCTGAAAGCCGTATTGTGGAAACCTGCTTGGCATAAAAAGAAAGCTAGAATTAGGTTTAAAATGAGTGTTAAAAATTTATTTGATGGGTAAAATGGTTTTTAAAGACTTTAAGTCTTTAATATTTTTGAGATCTTTAAAGTTTAAGATTTTAGTCTGACCAATATTGATTTGAATTATGGATTTGATTATGGTCTGGAATAGTAACTATGGAAAACTGGAAAAGCGAAAATCAGGAGTTGTATTGAGACTGGTGAAATACTAATGATATCTTTACATGCAATGACTGAAGAATGGATTGATTTATAAAAATGTTTAGAATATAGGAAATAGAATATAGTGGAGAAATTTTAAAATATACTTATATATGTTTAACTTAGAAATAATTAGAAACAATTTAAGCTAATCCAAAATGGTTTGGAAACGTAAAGTTATATTCACTGATAAAATATGTATGTGAGATAGAATAAGAGATAGAACTTAATTGAGAAATATAAACTGAATATTTGGAATAATATGGTCTTTATTATATGGATACTTGAACCGTATTCTATATGTCTATGTAATGCTAGTTGGAATATGCTAATAGTTAATTAAGCTTAAAATGGGTGGAAATATCGTTGATAGTTTGGTTTTGTTTGTTTGTTCTTGCTCTTTTGATTGATAAAATAGAGGGGGAAGATTTTAAAAAGTGTAAATTGTTTATGTATGATTGTATGTTCTATTTTGTTTTATGGAGTGCCCTATCTCCACGATGAGTCTTAAGCACTTGGCTGTAAAATTAAAAAAAATTCAATAAAACTTGTTATAGAAAAAAAAAAGAATAGTAATTACATCTATTATGTAAACTCAGCAAAGCCCCACCAACCAAGCAGTACAACCAATCAAGCAGGATGTAATACAACCACCATTTTCCAGATACCACATCAGTCAGGCAAATTCTTCCTCTCCATATTTATGAAGGGTCAGATGAAAGAATGTACGTGCAGATGAGGCCCTGGGGATCAGAAGAAGGGTCATATGTGGAGATAGGACTCAGGTGTGGTTGTGATGGACATGGGAGTGAGGAAGATGAATTCTGAGAAGAAACATTTACTCTTAAACAACTTTTTCTTTAACAGCTTTTTTCCTTTCTGCTCACTGAGGGTTTTGCAGACAAGCTTGCTAACAGTTGACATGTTAGGGGGGCTGCAGGGGATGGGGGGTGCAGGGACAATGAAGTGAGACAGATTCACAGGTTCAACCACTTAGCCAGGATGTTGGGTAGATGAATAGCTCACTTTTTTCTTATAATAGCTGGCACAGGAAACTAGAAGCTTTGCAATATTCCGGTGACCTAAGGTGGGCAAAGATGGTGTGACATTTAGCTATTTTGCATAGCAAGTGAGAAAGCTTTAGGGGCCTGCAATCCAGGTAACCAATCAATATCATATGTTATGCATGTATTATCAGGGGGAGGGAAAAGGGATGTGTTGGGTGGGCAGAGGGGTGTATGGAAATCACCTTTGATTATAAAAACTGCTGTAAAACTGTAAACGACGCCTTGGTAGCAAATAAAAATCTTTTTATTTTCCACATCTTGGGTTTGGTGAACAATTGGCTTCGACCCCAAGCTAAGACCCAGTTTTGGGAACAACATATCCTTGCATACATTTCAGTCTTTTCATTTATATGCAATGAATTTGTTCCACCACGTGGAACTGGGGCTAAGAACTTCCTATTATAAAGGGCTACACCCCCTTTATTTTTAAATCTTCCTTTTTGCTGTGAAAATACTATGCACAAATACCACTTTTTGTACAATGTTAGGTGTCATTTACATTCCATCGCAATTAAGCTTGTCCTGCTATTAGATGCTTTGCAATATCTGAATATGAAATAGATTCATGCAACTATTTCATCTTAAGACAACATGACAACTGCATTAGTAATGCACTTTTTACAGCAATCTTAACCTTGAAGTCTTCATTCACTATTTCAATAATTTATTTATTAAATTTATTTATTATGCCGCCCATCTCACTAATACAATGACTCTGGGCAGCTTACAGCGTGATACAATATGATAATATTGCTTCATACTATACACAGCACATACACATTTGATATAAGCACGTATCCATGTGTGGCACTGCAGTCAGTCACAGGTGCCATAGAAAAAAGGAAGAATGCCATTGCATATTTACAGAATATAACTGTGGCATAGCTTCTTGTGAAGGAATATCACCCTGATTCCAAGGAGGAAGGGAGTGCATTGCAGAGGAGCAAGAGACACCACAATTTGGATAGTTGGTGTGGGAGAAAAAGTGTAACGATGGCTCCTCCCTAATAGTTCCCAGAATATTAGTTTGGCAAGTTTTCTATTTATAGGTGAGGAACAATAGGGGAAACTGCTGAGAAAATTCACAGTGTGTCTTTCTTGGCTTTAGGAGCCTGACATTTCTCAAACAGTACTAGGATGGACTAAAGATTGTTCTTTTCATCTTTAGAAAACTCATTTGCTAAAGAGAGGAAATTGCTGTGCTGGAGGGAATCATATAATGTGTATCAATTAAATAACTCTAATATGGATACACAATCAAAAGTATGCCAGAACACTTCAATAAACATCCTATTCAATGTTTGGAAAGAAAAACTTCCATCTACCTTTGCTATTTCCCCCCCCTAACATTTCATACAAACTCCAATATAGTTTTCTAAGGCAGGGGTCCCCAACCCCCAGTCTGGTGGACCGGCACGGATCCGCGGCATGCATAAACAAGCAAAGGCCCATCCACAGGATGCAGGCAGCATGCAAAACCATACTCCCTGCAGTCCGCAGCAAAAACCTTTCTCCATGGAACACATCCCTGTGCCCAAAAGGATGGGGGCCACTGTCCTAAGGAATGGGGAAATAGGGATCAAAACACTTACTTTTCTGTGTCGAAGTATGAGGTCAGATCTGTATTTGGTACACCTGAAACTGCAAAATTGCTGCTTCCCGTGTCAACTAGAATATTTAGCTGTTGAAAAGAAAAGAAAGTTATTTTTGTATTATATTCAGAGAAATTGATTTTTTAAAAAGCTTGTGACCTAAGCGTGAAATGCAATTTAAAAATCATTACTTTTTCAACTTTTCAACCTTCTGGAGGGTTTAGGGTTTGGGTGGTTCTTGGCTAGTGGAAATATATTTAGATCTTTAAATTTTAAAGTTATACTAGACCACCCTGTGACCTGTTAGGTCATTGTTTGAGAGAAAGGAAGCACAATCTGATTGGATCAGAATGAACATTAAATTTTAGGCTGACTGTATTTTTTTTTACCTCTGTGTTGGACAGTTCCATGATCTTCTAAGAAGAATACATACCATAATCAGAAAAATAACTGTAGTAGCAAGTGCACTACAATAATCAACATTTAGTTACCTAAATGTATAAATAGAATGACCGTGGGCAGGGAAAAAAGCAGTAGGAGTGAGAGCAACCTCCTGCTGGCATCCCCATTGACTTTGCTAAGGTAAAGCTGGCAGGGAACATCAGAAGTCATGATTATGTGACTATGGGGATGTTGCAACAGCCATCTTTGCAAAAAAAGAAACACCCAAAACTGGTCTGAACTGTTTTGTGAAAATTTATATTCAACAGGAGTAAGAGGACTTAGATTTTTAGGCATTTTTTGTTAGTTGATTTTACTGTAGGTACTTTGATTCAAAAACTATTGCAGTACAATAATTTGAGGGTATAAAGAGACAAACACAATGAGAGTTTTAGTAGTATATAGATTTTGGCTGGATAGCAAAATTGTGTTGAAACTTCTAAAAGCCAAAGTGCCATATTGCTGAGAGATGAATAGGGGAAAGACCAAGAAAGAGAGGCTGAATCAGAAGTATTAGGGGGTAGAAATTTATCATTCTTTCATTTTGTATGGATAGCACTAAAACAAGAAATTTGTGGGAAAAGTATAGATTACTAGCAGCAGAAAGAGTAGAATAATAAAGATAGAATGTGAAGAAAGTAATAGAATTGAGAATACAGATTTGGTATTCTAGTCTGAAAAAAATATTTTTTTTTTTAAAAAAAGAATCTTTAGCAATCTGGATAACACATTTTGTCCTCCATTTTAATTCGAGTAAACATCCTGTAAACCATTTAGTTCAGCAAGCCATATGTTTATGGTTATTGCTACATGATTGCTATGTTTCAGCAGGAAACTGCATACTATAGACTAGCCATACAGCATGTTGCCTTTACTTGCAGGTATATTGCTTGACTAAAAACCATGATGGGGATTATTTCTTTTCCCCTAACTTGAATAATCAGAAAATAATTTTACATAGAATTATGCCTGGCCATATGTATAAAGAAAGCCACATTTATAACTAACTGAAACCTAGAACTTTAAACTTATAAGAAATAAATAATATTTTAGGAGTAGGAATAAATACTCAGGACAGTTAAGGAAATGTCTGTAATATTTCAAAACTATAATTTATTATTGGGCTATAGAGATTACTAGTAAAGAAGCACAATGGAGAAATTTGGACATATTCAGAGAAAATCTACAAAGCTTAGAGCAGTAGCACTTCACTGCAAGTACTACAAGACATAATAAAGCATTTGAAAATTATTAGTTCCATATAATGGTTTGGGTGAAATTGTTATTTGACAAAGCCCATCACCACACAGTACCTAATTAAAACAGTATTTCAGTTAAACATTAGTATCGAAAAAACACCAGTAAACGTTACCATTAAGGAAGGTCTTTTAATAATTTAAATCTTGTTCAGTCTGTTGAAGAAATACTTTTTCCACAAATAAAAATATCATCTACAATTAAGTTTAGTCAAACATGAAATCAGCAAACCCACTTCAGGGTTTGACCAGAATTCAAGGATTAATTGCTACCCAGATTAACATTCCACATCTAAATGAAACTAGCATAAACATAAAACACAAGAGAATGGTCAGTGATTAAAAGGTAAAAATTACTGATTTTGGAATGCCAGCTCATATCATTAATAATATTAACAAGATTTGTATAGTCTGAATCAAAAATCGGTGACAGCCTTCCAGTTGTGTGATCCAGTTGTGCTGGGACAATTAACCCCTACATTCTCAGCTGAAGTAATGCTATCTAGGAATTCTGGGAATCAAAGTCCTAAGGTATTTGCTAAGTTGGGGAAGGGAACAAAATCATTTAATCAGAAGTGTCAAAGAAGGATTGTCTGATTGTTCCTCTATACTGAAATCTTTCCCTGCAAAGGAAGCTATCACTGTTGTCATCAGCCATTCAGTCATGTCTGACCCTCGGCCACTCTATGGATCAGCATTCTCCATGCCCCTCTGTCCTGCACTGCCCCCTTCAGATCCGCCATGGTCCTCCCGGGATCATCTTTTATAGTGTTAAAGGAAACTATGTAGGTTGATAAATTTTTGCATGTTATTTTTCTAAAGGAACAGGCAGATATCATTCTAACAAATTACATTTTCCTTTCTTCAAAGATTTCAATAAAAGCAGTAATACTACCTAAATCAGGATTTGCCAAAATGGTCAATATGATCAACAAAAAGTCAATGGGTCTATCTAAGGCAGGGGTGGGTAATCTTGGCTCTTTTATGACTTGTGGACTTTGACTCCCCTTTAACTAAAGAGCTTGGGGCCTCAACCTAAATGGTCATTAAATATTATGATGAGCTGCATTTCTATCTGACTTGTTTAGTGAAGAAGTGGATGTAAGAATTTTACACCAAGTAGTTTGAATCAAATGCAAAAGATAATAATAATAATAATAATAATAATAATAATAATAATAATAATAATAATAATAATAATAATAATAATAATAATAATAATAATAATAATAATAATAATAATAATAATAATACAGTTGGAAGGGACCTTGGAGGTCATCTAGTCCAACCCCCTGCTCAGGCAGGAAACCCTATACCATTTCAGACAAAAGGCTGTCCAGTCTCTTCTTAAAAACTTCCAGTGTTGGAGCATTCACAGCTTCTGGAGGCAGGTTGTTCATAGTGATGAACCTATGCTGCTTTTCTGGTGATTCTGATCTTTTAGATGGAACTCACTAATCACAAAATCTTATAGAAGACTGCTAAACATTCCTGCGCAATGTTCTTGTGTGAAATCTCACAGGTTTGGAGACAAGCCTGGCAAAATCTCATGGAAATTAATGATCCTATGAAATTTGGGGTTTTCAGTAAGCAATAGTGAATTCTACAAAACTAATTAAGCAGCAGGAGGAAAGGAATTTTTATATAAGGAAACGTCAGCCAGACTGAACTATGTATCCTGCATGCTGATTTTCTGGTGGCTGAAGCACAGGATTCTTAATATTCTATAGTTAATAATCAGCTGTTGCTGTGAATTATTCTACTACGGTGATTTTTGCAAAAGTGGGAGAAAAAAAGAAAGCTGGTTAATAGGTGGGAAAATTAGAAGCCAATTTAAATACTGCCTCATTTAACACAACAATCTCTAATTACATCATTAGCCATTCTGGGACAGCCGCTTCCAACCAAAACAGAAGATAAAGCACTCAAACTGCTATAATGTATGCCATTAGCCCAATGCTACTATGTGTTATTGCTCACTTTGAATTTGTAAATATGATTTTTTTTTCTCCAGTTCATAATACTCATATTGGCCTTTGGAGGAACACAGAATTAGTGAATGCAATTTATTTGCTGAAGTTTTAATGTGAAATTGTCAAGCTGACAATGAGACAGTGAGATCCAATCGAATTCAATCCTTTATTGCTTATACCTAATGGACAGAGACTTTATCTAGTAGGTAAGATAACTTTCCTACTTACTAGATAAATCCTGAGAGGTTCTAGGTAGGATGTGGCTGCCCTGAATCTCTTCTCCCCCCCCCAAACTGTGCAGTCTTTTAATCCAGGCCTTTTTCTGGGAAAGCTCTTTGTTGCCAAAAGTTTTCTCCTTTGCTCCTCCTCCTTCTATCACAGAAGTCCAGCTATGAGCAAAATGAGTGGGAATCCCATTTTTAGAAGGCAATCCAGTTTTTGTTTGTACTTCTGAATTCATACGTTGTTTCAAGATAACTAAGATCCAGAAATACAGCTGAAATTATTTTTAGACAATTTTAGACAGGAGCTAAGAAATAAAGAATGCAACTGAGGATGGTATTTCTTCATTAAAATTTATATATATATTTTTAAAAAGAACAAGTTGGTTTTATAGAACAGCACTGCATTTTGGACATTACATTAAACTGCAAAACACATTTATTTATTTAGTTTGATTTGAGAAACAATAAAGGGAAACCCCAAAATCAAGAACGTTGTCTTGATTGGGCACATTCCAGCAGCAGCCTGCTTTTCCTGTTAAACCAGAGATATTCCACTACAACAGATTTTGCTCAGATAACTTCTGTGTAGCCATGATAGCTACATGACTGTATGAGGTAGAGCCACTTTTATGTAGTAGTCAAGGCATCAGGCTAGAAACTGGGAGACAGCTAGCTAGATGACCTTGGGCCAGTCACTTTCTCTCAGCTCTAGGAAAGAGACAGTGGGAAACCACTTCTGGGGGGGGGGAAACTTTCTGAAAAAAATTGCCAAGGAAACTGCAGAAACTTGTCCAGGCAGCCTCTGACAATTTAATACCTGAAAGGGGAAAAAAAGGCATCATGGGCTTTCCAAGTCATCTTAGAGCCCCAGTCAATCAGCAGGCATTGAAGGAAGTGAACAACAAAATTGTCTTTCCATTTAGAGTGCCAGATAATAGGCTGATTAAAGAGCAAGGCTCACTCAGATTCTGGTTCAACTGGTTGCAGTCTCGTGTCTATGGAGATTCTCAGTTATCCAGGTCATGATTGTCCCAAAAGTGCTTTTTCAAGAGGCAAGTGGACTTTTTCTTTGAAGACGTTTCCATTCCTCACCATCCAGTCAGAGCTCAAGAAGCTTCTTGGATGAGAAGGGAAACATCTTCAAAGAAAAACAAGAAAGTCCAGTTGTCTCTTGAAAAAGTACCTTTGGGATGGTTGCAGTCTCTACTCAGATGTACTTAAAAGGAGTAGTTCATTATTTTAAGAGCTGTATTTCACACACAGCATTGCTTCTGTGATTTATGGAGAGGCCAAAGTTAATCACCACTCTCCCGCCCTTCATTGTTATAACATTTAAAGCATGATCTTAATCTTGTTTACCCAGAACTAAGTATCACTGATTTTAAAAGAACTTCTTTCTAGGGAACTGTGTTATCAACAGAGCCACAAGGCCAAAGAAATAAGATGGACGTAGGGAGTAAATCTGCCACCAAATCTCCTGATAGTTTCTATTCTCCCTCAGAAATCTGCCTTGATGGGGGTGTTCTTATCTTTTTTGGAATTAAGATTGTGAAGAAGTTTCAACTCCCTAGAAAAACTATTCACACCCAATTTACACATACTGTGAAGCCAGAAATATGTGTAATGCACAATAACCAACTTCAGGTAAATCTTTCCCCTCTTAGAATGCTGTGCAGCTGGGAAAAGAACAGTGTTTTTACAGGTTTCAATATCATCACTTAAAACATTATCTGGTTAGTCACAACTCCAATCACAGTTCCTTTATGTTGGATGCAGGAATTTATTGGATCAAAGACTGCAATTCTGATGAATTCAGGGTCCAGGTATCTCATCAGCTTTGGAGATGGTGAGATACCCTGCTGTCATCTTCAAGGGGAAAACCAGAATTCCTCACATTCACCAAAAGATAGTGGCATATTTACCATGAGAAACAAAAAATAATACAACTTCTTGAACGATTAGTTCTCCTATATCTCTTGTATTTCAGGCCTCAGGACTGCAGATAATTTCATATGATACTATGAAGTGTAAAAATAAAAAATTCATACTGCTATTTTATTTGTAATGCCCCCTGATCTGTTTTGGCTCTCAGAATAATTTCTAACAGATTTTAAATGTTCATGATAGGTTTGTAAAATTTAATCATACAAACTCCTTTTACTTACATCCAATTTCATTCTTTCATTTGGCAAAACAACTTCAAAGAGCAAAGTTAGCCAATAAATGAGTCTTTGGAGCAGTTAATGAAAATCTATTATTAATTATAATCTGCACTGGAGTAGATGATGTGGAAAGGGCTTGTAAATGTTACCATTCTCCACAATTAGCAACTAAATTTCATTATTTTATGTGTGCCATTGTGCCCACAATATAAAAAATGACAATAAAGGTTATTTATTATTTATTATTATTATTAACACTAAACTGTGAAGAAATTCTAAAATAATTAACCAAATAATCTTTGATCAATCCTGCAATGTTTGCCTTGCCTAACCTTGAAGTCCTAGGCTACAACCTTCTCCTATATAATGACAGACCACTAAAAACAAAAATCAAAAATCAAACCATAGCTCACTGCACTGCCAAATGCTTACCCAAGCAAAGATGAGCTATTGCAAATCAAATTGGAGAAGGTGCTCAAATGTTATTGTTTCTCTGGAGAAAATTGCAAAGTAAAGGGAGGCAGATTGGAGTGAGCATCCTTATTAATTTGCAGGTCCTTCTGAACTCCTGCTGAATGGGCAGAATCCGTTCTGCATGGAATTTAGCATGGAGGAAGATCTGTGTTTACCATTTTCTTTCCCTTTTGGAAGCTAGTTCTGCAACAGGAAGAGAATCATGCTTCCACACTAATTTTTTTTTTAAAAATTACTATTAATTGATTTATTAAATTTGTATGCGACCCATCTCCCTTATAAGGTAACTATTGTGATTTCATAATATTGAAATAATTCATATCATTCATAATATTGTGACGTCGGAGGCCTTGGATTATCTCTGTTTAGAACATCACTTTTATTTGTGCAGAGTTGTATTTGCTGCTGTTAATGGTACAGCAGTCTTCTGCAACCTGACCATTCAGATGTATACAGGGGCCCACTGGAAGACAATGACAAGTGAATTTCATAGAAAATGGAAAAAAAAGTAAGGGTACTCACTCCACTGGGAATTCATTTTGCTCTTAATTACATTTTTTTTCAAGCCTACAAAGATTTGTCATTTTTTTTAGGGGGGGGGGAGAGAGAGCTGGCCTCCCAGGAGGGGGAAAAAAGAGCCACACATAACATACAAGGGAATGTAGGAAAGATTCTCACATTTCTTTGTGAGGAAAAACATCCACCCAAAAATGGAACATACTATTTACAATTTTTTATTCAGTACAAACTATTTCTCCTTAGAAAAATATACCAAGTAAGGATGTTTCACATTTTAGTCTATATTTAACTTAATTTCTGAGGAATAAGTTAGAGAGTAATTTGGATTTGGATTTCTGTTCTCATATTTACTCACACAATCTTTCCCTCAATCGTTCCTGTATGATGAAAAATAGATATTGGAATGGAATGTTTAGCAAGATTTACAAACTAGATATCTTGATGCACATAAGTTTCATTATGGATGAAGATCAAATCTTATAACTTCCAATAGAAGTAAAAGTTTCACATCTGTTCACATAATTTGGAATGTACAAACAAATTCCTCTATCTGATAGTCTCCAGACAATTTGACTTGAATTTGTATCGATTCTAGCAAATATCCTTACTGGCAAATCACTCTGTGAGGTGTTGACAATCCACATTTTAAGTTGTTTTTGAAAACAATGCGAAACAATTTATGAATGTCACTATATATGATATAGTAAACAAGTAGACACATAAGACTTTCACTGAAGCAGTTTTCATTTAATTTATACAGGGATAAAAAAGCACCTTCAAATATAGTTCTTATATGCTTTCTCTTAACAAGATTCTCTGAAACGATGCTTCGCTCTGGCTATACATGCATGAAATTAGGCTAGTTTTCTTACTCTGCTTTCTTGTAATGTTTATTACCCACCATTTTAATACAGATATTCTACAAACATTTTGTATTGTACTGTACAGATACTGTGAAGATACTCTGGGTATCTTCAAAGACACAACCATAATTTTCTGCAATAATTGGAGATGATATAAAATTTCATTCTTTTTTGATGTTATTTGACCCATCAGCCTAAACCTCTCTGGTAGTTTTCTACCCAAGGATTAATCAAACCTGACCTTGCTTCTAAACCCATGCAAGGTCAGCCAAGTATTGTCACTTGCTAGAGTTTTAGAACATGACCACAGCATAATTATATCTACAACTTAACTGTACTTGTTTAAAACCTACATATACATGTACATATACACACACACACTGAGTATTTCTTAAAGATACCTCTAAAGCCACTTTAAAAAGCAAAGTGGCTTTAATACAAGATGTTTTTCAGGTATCAGTGACTGGCTAAAATAAGAAAGAAAAACAAACACAAGACTGATATTTATACCTTACAGCTGTTCTCAATAGAAAAAGCCCAGGGACTATAAACCTTCTTGGATTGGAACTAATCCTATTTTCTTAAGCACATATTAATTAATGGTAATGAGAAAGTGGTATGAAGTATGTACCATGTTTATTTAAAGTAACACAAATTGTACAAAACAGCCCCACATTAAATTTGACATATAGCCACAAAATCATCCAGGCTTGAAAATGTCAGTCTAATTAACTCTTGAATAGTAAGATATTATAAAGTACAGGTAGTTCTCGACTTATGACCACATTTGAGCCCAACATTTCTGTTGTTAAGTGAGAGACATTTGTTAAGTGAATTTTGTCCCATTTTACGTTCTTTCTGGCCACAGTTGTTAAATGAATCACTGCAGTTGTTAAATTAATAACATGGTTGTTAAGTGAATCTGGCTTCCCCATTGACTTTGCTTGTCAGAAGGTCGCAAAAGGTGATCACATGACCTGGGGACACAATAAAGGTCATAAATATGAGTCAGTTCCCAAGCATCTGATTTTTGATCATGTGACCATGGGGATGCTACAAGGGTTATGTGAAAAATGGTCATAAGTCACCCTTTTCAGTGCCACTGTAACTTTGAACAGTCACTAAATGAACTGTTGTAAGTTGAGGACTACCTGTACTCTTTGGCCTGTTAAAGCAATATTGTCTTTATGAAAAAGGAAACAAGGACAAGGATGACCAAGGAAGCAATAAAGGGAAATAATAAGCAAAGAAATTTCAAATGTTATCAAACTTTATTAAAACTTATTTGAATGCTGGTTTCAAAATTTGGTATTGATGTTTCTTCTAATTAGTTAAATGAAATAAATAAGCATAACATTTATTAAATAAAATATTTTCTTAAAATTTTCCAAAAATACCCTTACGTAACCTTGGTGGAGGCAAATTAATTGTAGATATAGCAAATCAGGACACAGTACTATTCTATTAGTATAGAATAAACCTTATTCCAGGTTCAGCAAGAATTCAGGAAGGCAAATGTACAAATGAAACCCTAGTAACACATAACAACTTTATTTTGTTTCTTAATTATTTTTCTAAAGTAGTTGGAATTCAAGAAAAGAATACAGGACAGGAAACAAAGGTAATACAAAGAAAAAGAAAAATAACACAGAAGCTGGGCTGTTTTTTTATTCCCTAAGCATATGGAAATCAATGGCAAGTATTCGATTTATGCTCGTGTCAAGTTCTAGAAATAGGGGGGAAATATCAGCTATTTTTTTCAAGAGAAAAAAATCCCAGTATCACAGTTCTGCTCAGGAGAGACTGAACACAAAATAACAGTACAGGGAGTCCTTGAATTATGACCACAATTGTGCCCAAAATTTCCGCTGCTAGGTGAGACAGTTGTTAAGTGAGTTTTGCCCCATTTTACGATCTTTCTTACCACATTAAGTCAATCACTACAGTTGTTAAGTTAGTAAGACAGTTGTTAAGTAAATCTGGCTTCCCCATTAACTTTACTTGAGAGAAGGTCACAAAAAGTGATCATATAACCACAGAAAACTGCGACCGTCATAAGTAAGAGAAAGTTGCCAAGCGTTTGAATTTTGATCACATAAGCATGGGGATGATGCAACGGTCATAAGTGTGAAAAACGGTCATAAGTCACTTTTTTCAGTGCCAATGTAAGTTTGAATGACCACTAAATGAACTGTTGTGAGTCAAGGACTACCTGTACGCTGTAGTCAGACCCATATGGGAAATCAGTTACAAAGAGGGCACACGATTTCCAGCTCAGAGGGGAAGGAACTATGGCTCTCCAGCATTCCTCAGCATTAGCCAGGCTGATTGGGCTGCTGAGAGTTGTAGTTTTTTTGAAGATCCAAAAGGCTACAGATGCCCTTCCTCCTCCTACACTAAGTATTTAGAAATATTTCAGCGGTATCTTGGCAAAAAAAAAAAAAAATCCTTTCAAATATTCGCACTATGGCTTTAAAATCCAAATCCCCCCAAAGGACTCACAAGGCATTTTCTCCAGCATTCCCTTGTCCATACCAGCCTCTTCAACCAAAAAAGAATGGAACAATAACTTTTTTTTTTGGTTAAAAAAACAAAACAAAACTTTCCAACTTGTTCATTGGTAGAAGTAATCCCACACAGTGGGTGCAATTTTGTAAAAAATATTTAACAAATTGAAGAAGAGTGACAATTGCATGTTTGTAATTCAGTGGAAAACCTTTTCCAATAGCCTATGTTCAAAACCAGAAAAAACAGAAAAAACCTATATGATAAGACAAATGTACCAAATCATGCGAGAAGGAATACAACCACCACTTTAGTCAAAAGGATATTAAAAGCTAATGGAACAGAGCAAAACTGAAATAGAGGAAGAAGATTCTGCATTCTTCATTTCCATCCTCTTTATATCAGCAATGTCCTATAATGATCCGTTGAAACATTACAAAGAACCATTATATTTGAAAAAAATATATGAAAGTTTTAAGCCCTGAAGGCTTTCAGGAAATAAGACTCAGCTCTTCAAAATTCTTCTTTCGAACCAACACAACTATTATGCATTTTAGGACTGTGAACATTCAGAGGATTAATAAATTTATCTTCGTCATCTGACTAGTCATCCTGCCCAATGAGACATTATTTCTTCACATGCAATCTCATGACACAGAGAAAAATAATTAAGCTTCTAAACTTCAAAGTATTCAAGTATACATACATACATATATAAATTACTGAGGTTTTTTTTCCCAGTTTATCAATATCCAGTTTCTGATAAAACTTCTAAGAAAAAAAAATACTTATACTGTATTAAAGATGTAATCTCCTTAAATGCAGTTTGCATATTTCCGTGTAGCAGAATAATAGATTACTTCTGATTGGTCTATTTAAACAACAGTTAAATATTTAGATATCTTATAAATTTTAAGTATGTTTGGGTGTATGTGTGGGTGCGATATATAGAAATAACTTATTCAGCATTACTACTAATATAAAGTCATATGCTGCAGCTGTAAGACATATTTACCTAGGGAGTAACCGTTACTGGGGTTGTTCAAAACCCTTACTTTTGAACAAACGCAAACAGAACTATATTGCTAATACATTCTTAAACTTTGAGTGACTATAGGGATATTTTAATATGTTGTATCCAACATTTAAGACTTTTTTTTTTTAGCAATGCCATTCTATGAAGGTCTGTTTAAAAGTAGGGTCCACAATCAAGTAAGGCTTATTTCCTAGTTAAATGTGTACAGAACTACACCCCACACCCGTGCAAAAATAGCAGCAGTAATGTTCAATAAGTTATTTTTTTTTTTAGGAAAGTTCTTCTAATTCAGTGTTTCTAAAGAATTGCAAAGGAAAGATAAAAGTTATAATTTTCACTGAGTCACTCAGTTGATTTGCAGCAATTTTTATTTTATTTTATCATCCTGGATAGTTATGGATCATCTCTACTCTGCAAAGAAACTCTGATCCCAGACATTTTGCAAACTAGTAGCAAATGATAAATATTCGAATTGGGATAGTTCCTCACTCATATCCTTCACTGTTTATCACGTAGATCAGCCTTTTCTAGTTTCAAACCAACACTATCAACTATAACTCTCATTATTTTTTGATATTACCAGCATGATAACAATCGTTATTATGATCCCAGAACTGTTGGAGAGGAGAAGAGGTAAGGAATTCTCTGGGAAATGGCATTGCTGGCACCCAGAAAAGGGTTCTTCATAATGTAATTCAGGCATTCATCTGCACTTATATGGGCTGAAAGGATATAAACAAGGTAGGGATGCCCACTCTGTGAACATCCCATTAGGCTGCTTTCAAGGATATCTTGCCTTCTCCAGTCCAAGACCTCGTTGCAATGAATCAGTGCCGTGGGCTCACAATTGCAAAGAATTCAGAAGCTTCTACTGGATTAAACAGAATTTATCACATTATTCAAACCTAGAGTAGGATTAACATGAATACAAGCACTCCCTCACTTGACATTTCTTTCTGAAAAGTTACCAAAGTTGGTAGTAACTAAGTACCAATCCATCACTAAAAGTGACTAAAAATTGTCACTTTTCAACAGCCTTCCAGGAAATGCACAAGTCTGATATCTTTGCAACTCCTTCACATAAAGGCTGAATTTATATCTTTCATGATTTGTTTGGTTTTGGCTTGACGTGTTGTATGAACTAAGCCACTATAGTTAGTGAACTGTGGTTCATGATTTAAATTTATAGTGCAGATCCTAACACATGAGAATTGTGTGAAGACTTCTAAGAATTGTTATCAAATTGTAATTTTTTAATTACGCAGAAGGGCAAAATGATTAAATACATAATTCAGAGAGTAATCATATGAGGTATAATACATTTCAATTAAAATGTAAATAAAAAATCAAATTTAGTTTGATCTTGACCCCCTCATGTTTAGAACACTATATAAAATTATAAGGTCACCTAATTCCATTGCGACAGTGGGCAAGTGCACAATAGTAAAACAATTTAAAATACAAATAAAAGACAACTGATCCTCCCCCCCCTCAAAAAAAAAACTTTCCAGAAAATATACACACCATACAAGAGGCCACTAGCCCAAGACCTGGGAGAAGAACCAAGTTTTATTAGCAATTTTGAACAAAGTCAGAATGAAGACCAAATTAATCTGTGGGTGGATGTTGTTCCAGACTTCAGATGTGACAGAAAAAATAGGACTCATGGCGCTCCAAAAATTAGAAAAAAATGTATATGCATGACTCAGCAGAACGTGAAAACCACATCATTGTAGTTCATTCATCAAGTCATAATTAAAACAAACCTTGCCTTAACAATTATGGAATTATTTCCTCAATATTCTCACAAACACAATAAAGTTGAAAGACTTTAGCCCATTGGCTTGCAGACGTCAGTAAGCACAAAGGTCAGATTGTGAGCGTTCTGTGCTTATGAGTTAGAATTCAAATTCCTGTAAGTGGGTTGATGTGAAATATAGACCACATACTCTCTACCCACATACACAGAAACGTAGGTCATGCAGTGTCTAAAGCCATAATATGGTTTGATCTCTTTTTGTCTTTTTGTCTTTTTCTCGGGCTTAGCAGGATGTGCAACCTGGCCAGAATCCAGCTTGGCACAGGGTGGGGAAAAAGGAGTGTCGGGGACAAACATGAACTATCCTATCAACAGGAAAAGCTTACCTCACATTCTAGGTACTTTTGTGCTTATGCGTCAACTGTAAAACTTACAATGGCAATAGAATGCCTACAGTTACACAATCAGCAAGCCACATGGAATCAGCATCTACACCAGGATTTTGCTACATAGTTATAGAAAGATCCTTTGTTCCTTATTTCAGAAGTAGCAAATGCTATAGCAAGGTCAGGGCTTGTGATTCAAAAAGTCACTCACGCAAACATAAACACAATGAATTCCAGAATTCAGGTTATTCTGAAATATTATAGAGCTGTTCCAAATTCAGAAAACATCAAGAGCCATGCACATTCAACACTGTAAGGGGTGGGGGAAAGCAGTTTTATTGTGGCAAGAAAAGTAATATTTTATTTTCTGGGCACTAAAAACTCCCCCAGCCAGAAATTGCTCCCATCTGTTTTTCAGATGCATTAACAGTATATTAAAAAGTATATAGTGCAATAGACTTTCTGCTATGGTTTCTGCCATCACTTAGAAGAGAGACACATCACCCAAAAAGAGGAAATAGTTTTAATTACAGTCTCACCCCACCCAATGCAATTAAGAGCTACAGTATGAAGTTCTGATCATTTCTCTGCAAAGCCTCAGACTTCAAAAAAAAGGGGGGGATGGTTTGGGTACCTATTTATAGAGAGATAACGAAATGTTAGTAACTGATTTTAAAAATGCCTGTTTTAAAACACCAAATGATAATAAAGTTGAATGACAATAGCATCAAATTGAACAAAGGCATTCAAGGAGACATAATGGTGTTTTAAAACATGAAGATATTGACCATTTACCGAATCCTCCAGATAAATAAAAACGGAACAGCAGAAAAAACTACAGCTTTGGAAATCCGTGGGCTTCCCGGAAGCATCGGAGTTAGCCTCGAAGTAGCAAGATCAGTCGGATCTTAGGTACTGCTAAGTACTTCGGAAAGCCCCATCTATTTCTCACAACAGCCTTCGGACGCATTAAACCAGTCTTCCCCACCGGGACTCCGGACGCGCTGGAACCAAAGCCGCTTAAAGCCACAGTACGCCTGGAGAGCACCTGGTTGACGAAGGCTGCCTTAAGCCCTGTATACCACCCCCCCGCCCGCGCCCGGGTCCTTGAATCGCCCAGGAAAGGGAAAGGGAGAGCTCCGCTCTAGGATGCGGTGGCGGAAAAGAGACTTTTGCCGTCCCGAGTGCGAACCCACAAACGGGTCAACTTTATAAGGAAACCTCCCTCGGTGGTTCTACCAGCCCCGCTCCGGCGCCGCCCCTACCTTCTGCGGCGGGGTGCCGAGGAGCAGCTCGAGATAGTAGCCGCGTCCCGAGTCTCCCTGCAGATTGTCCACCATGGCCAGAAAGTTGAGGGAGCCGCCGGGATCCGAGGCTAAGGCCAAGCCCGAGGCTTCTGGGAGCGCCGGCGGGCTGCCGGTTCCCCCGCTGCTCCGCGACTTTAGCAACACGGGCGTGGGAACCAGGCTGCCCTTGATGGTCCCCGGGGAAGACACTTGGAGGCGGAAGGCGAAGTGAGCCCGGCCGCGCTCCGCCACTGCTAGCAGGAGCAGCAGCAGCGTGACCCAGGCAGCCGCCCGCGACATCCCGGCCGCCGCACCCCGAGGCGGTTAGAGAGGAGGGAGCCGCTGCCTGCCCCTGAGCTGCTCCTCAAAGCGGCCGCGGCGGTGGGAGGCAAGGAAGGCGCCTGGGCAGCCCGGCTTCATGGTGCTCCTTCCCGCATGTCCGTCCCGCGAAGAGCTCTCTTGACCGCCCCGAGAAAGGAAGTTTCTTGCCGGAGCTCAAAGCGTCTCGGGACTTTGGTTACCACTGCGGGGCGCGCCGCCTTCTTGTCTGCCAGACACGGGCCGAGTAACTTCCCAGCGGATGTGACGGGCTTGCAAATTATTCTGAAGAAAAGGGCCCCGCAGGGCGGTCAGCTCGGCAAACGGCACTCCCCGCCTGGGCCGGTCAGCCCTCCCCGGGGCCGGCGAGCGCCTTGGAGGCGGAGAAGGCGCCAGGGAGGAAGGAGGAGGAATTTCCCCCACAAGTTTTCTAAGGAATTGGCAATGAAAGCCAAGATGTTCAAGGGGGGGGGGGAGGGGACGAGTTCTGTAAAATGAAAGCTGCATGGAGTTGCGAAACTTTTCTAGTGCTCAGAAGTCTAATCAGCTGATTGGTACAGCCTTCTCTGATTTTCAAAATATACTTTCTCATAAACCCAGAGGTCAATTTGTCCGTGGTTTAGAGTCCTGTAATCCATGAGAGAGGAGCCAGTGAGGACAACAGCTTTCCTGATAACCAGGGTCTCCTGATCATGACGATCACATGAGGATCCAGGGAAGGTCTCGCATGCATTTTGATTGAAAGCCCCCATTTTAGGCTCCCATTCCAGCACTTTTATTTTAAGATCTTAGGCCTGGCTAATGGTGCCTATTTGTGGAGCCATTGGTGCTCTCTGAGCTTGGTTGTCCGCTTGCAGACATTTCATAACCTGACTAGGTAACATCATCAATACATCATTTTTAGGTTCTTAGATTTTATTACCCTAGTTCAGTGATGGCGAACCTTTTAGAGACTGAGTGCCCAAACTGCAACCCAAAACCCACTTATGCATCATTGAGTGCCGGCTGGGTGTGGCCTGTTGGCTGGGTGTGGCCCATTGGCTGGGCGTGGCCCATTGGGTGGGCGTGGCTGCAGTGATAACGGCAGACTGGGTGGGACTAAAATGTTCAATCAATTTCAACTTTGCAAGATCTTTTTTTTCCCGCGAGAAGTTGAAATTGAACCTTTTTTTTTTGCACACGGCGGTGGAGGCCTAAAGCGAAAAGGTTTTATAAAACCCAGGTGAAGGCCTAGGACTAGGGCAATGGTGCGTGTGCCCACAGAGAGGGCTCTGAGTGCCGCCTCTGGCACCCGTGCCATAGGTTCGCCACCACTGCCCTAGTTATAAACAGGGTATATAACTATTGAATATAACAG
The DNA here is from genome assembly GCA_023970755.1 of Azemiops feae. Taxonomy (NCBI): domain Eukaryota; kingdom Metazoa; phylum Chordata; class Lepidosauria; order Squamata; family Viperidae; genus Azemiops; species Azemiops feae. The sequence continues at coordinate 728,361 of JALGBA010003991.1, read as the reverse complement.
TTCAGTCCTGAGCTACATATATTCTCTTCTACAGTACTGGTTGCCTATAAACAGCATTTACTCATAGTACCCCCAGATACAACTCTACCAAGATGTCCTGTGTAAGCTGAGGTCATATATTTGACTCACATGCCATAATGTGAGTTGGTTTGTCTTGCTTGAGCATGTTTCATGAATTCTGCCTTGTTTGTATATCATAATTTATGGATTAGTGTAATGTATGATCCCCAAAATTATTGTTCATTCAACAAACCATAGTTAATTTGTGACTGTCATTGTATGAGCAAGACAATATGCTTAGTGCCAAAAATAATGTTTGGGTGTGTCTTGCAGTAAAACAAGTAACAGTTATGAACATTAGAAGGTAATTATTCATTGCCTTAGATGCAGTTTTCTCCATCCTTCTTGAACTGGAGAAGGCCATTGTGAAAGAAAAGGGAGAACTAATCACTACCTCAACTGACCAAAATTGTATGACAGCACTATATGGCATTAAAAACTCCCCCAGCTAGAAATTGCTCCCATGTGTTTTTCAGATGCATTAACAGTATATTAAAAAGTATATAGCACAATAAGGTTTCATTCTAATAGACTTCTACTATGGTTTCTGCCATCACTTAGAAGAGAGACACATCACCCAAAAAGAGAAAACAGTTTTAATTACAGCCTCAATTAAGAGATAATTAAGAGATACAGTATGAAGTCCTGACCATTTCTCTGCAAAGCCTCAGACTTCAAAAAAAAGGGGGGAAATTCAAAATGGTTTGGGTACCTATTTATAGAGAGGTAACTAAATGTTAGTAACGGATTTTAAAAATGCCTGTTTTAAAACCCCAAATGATAATAAAGTTGAATGACAATAGCATCAGATTGAAGAAAGGTATTCAAGGAGACATAATGGATATGGATAAATGAATAAATGCCTACATCCTGCCTGTGTGATCTACGCACGGCATTTTACTCCTAGTTTGTGGGTTGCGCACTTCCAGGTCTGTAAATTAGATATCCTATTTTACATTACAATAATAGAAGCATGCTTGAGGTAAAACTGGGATTTGGTTACACTTGTGACACACTATCCCAAATCTGCCAAAGCTGACTGCTACTGTTCTCACTATTACCAGGGAATGTTGTGTATAGCAATGGAGTGACTGAGGTGGTAATCTATTAGACACATTCAACCAATCAGAATAGAGCTGGAAGGGACCTTGGAGGTCTTCTAGTCCAACCCCATGCTCAAGCAGGAGACCCTACCATTTCAGATAGATGGCTGCCCAGTCTTTTCTTAAAAACCTCCAGTGATGAAGCACCCAAAACTTCTGAAGACAAGCCATTCCACTGGTTAATTGTCCTCACTGTTAGGAAGCACCTCCATAATTCCAGGTTGCTTCTCTCCTTGATTAGTTTCCATCCATTGTTTCTTGTCTTGCCTTCTATTCATTCTCTATCTTGTTTACAAGTGTGGAGTCAAATGCAGGACCCAAGGTAAATAATCAAGGCTTACTGCAGTGTTTATTAGACAGCACTTGCAAGTGGGACTCTCTCCAAAGAATATTGAGAGAACCCCCTCCCCAACAAACGATTGCATTCCTACTTACACATCTTAGAAAAGCAGGAGAGACAAATGCATAAGAAACGGGTGATGTCAGGCAGACATGTTCCTAGGTAAAGAACCTCAAGTTACTATAAGCAAGTGAGCCACTTCTTGAATTTATTTATTTATCTATCTGTCTGTCTGTCTGTCTATTTATTTATTTGTGAATTTTATGTTTTGAATGATCCTGAAAATACTGATTAAGACTTTGTTTACACTACAAGACTGTTTACACTATAGATTCTCTGGCTATTATTACAAGGCAAGGCTGGTTTAAAGTAACTACAAAGCAAGACTAATTTATGAGGATTGTAAACTGATTTACCAGGGTTGTAAAACTGTGCTCTAAACTGCAATAAGACACCTCAGATTCTAGTGGTCTGCAAATAGCACTCTACGTCTGTGGATTACAAACTATAAAGACTACAGTATTTTTAAGGAAAGAACCTTTTGAGTGTTATTACAAACTATTACTTTTCTATAACCTTTTACACTAACTACAAGCTGATATTTCATTTTTTACCTTCAGTTGAGATACCAATTTTTTTCAGTTTATTTTTCTCTTCTTTTTATTCATCTGCATTTTTTTTTATACATCTGTGGTTTACAAACTATATCTAGAGGGCAACCTCACGTGCATTTAACTTCTACTCCAATATTAGCCACAGGAGGGACCAAAAGACTAACATTTAAGAATAGAAATTTTTAGTTTAATTATTTAACATATAGTTTAATTATTTAAAACATATGAAGTATGGTTGCAGGAATTGAGTATGTCTAGTCCACGGGTCGGCAACCCGCGGCTCCGGAGCCGCATGCGGCTCTTTCAGCCGTCTCCTGCGGCTCCCTGTCCTACGCTGCCATGTGCAGTCCGAAAAAAAAAAAGTGGGATAAAAAAAGTTCAACCAATGAATTCAAACTTCTCACAAAAAAAAAAATTCACAAAGTTTGAATTGATTGGTTGAACTTTTTGGTTTGTGGGACTACCCACAAACCTCTTTCCTTCTTCAGACCGCACGTGGCAGCAGCGGTGGAAGAGCCGGGAGGACGGCTGGAAAGGTGTCCATTTGCCGTCCTCTGGAGGCAAAACCTGGGTAAGGAGCCGCGGGTGGGGGTGGCGAGTCTCGGGGTGCCTCTTCCCTGCCCGCCGGGTCTCCCCTCGCCCTTCTCCACTGCCGCCTCTGCTAGCCCTGAGGGAGGGTCATCGGGGGTCTCGGAAACTTCCCCTCTCAGCCCGCGCCTTTCGGCCGTCTCGGCCTCTTTTAAGATTCCCCCGCGGCGACTGCCTGGCCCTTTTCCCACCTGCTGCGCGGCGCCCCTTCGCCGTCCTCCTGTCGCCGCCGCTGCTGCTGCCACCCGCGCTGAGCAGAGGCGGCGGCGACCGGGCAGCCGCGCCCCTTCGCCGTCCTCATGTCGCCACCGCCACCCGCGCTGAGTGGGGCCAGAGAGGCAGCGGCGACCGGGCAGCTGCGCCTCTTCGCCGTCCTGCCGTCGCCGCCGCTGCTGGTGGTGCTAAGCGGGACGGGAGAGGTGGCGACCGGGCAGCCGCACCCCTTCGCCATCCTCCCGCCGCCACCACTGCTGCCGGTGGTGCTAAGCGGGACAGGAGAGGTGGCGGCGACTGGGCAGCCGTTCCCCTTCACCGTCCTCATGTCGCCGCCACCACCCGCGCTGAGCGGGGCTGGAGAGGCGGCGGCGACTGGGCCCCCGCGCCTCTTTGCCATCCTCCCGCTGCCGCCGCTGCTGCCGGTGGCGCTAAGCGGGGCGGGAGAGGTGGCGGCGACCCTTTGTGGCCCAGGAGCAGAGTTGGGGCCGTTGCCTATCACAGTCACACGGACGGCAGGCCTGGCTCACAGGCAAGGGTTCTCTGGGGTTCTTTTGCTGGGAGGGTGAGGAAGCAGCGGGGAAAGACAGCTCCGGAGGGAGGCAGCCCAGCAACCAGAAGCCGGCGGTCCGAGCGGAGCGGCACGGAAGACCTACCGGTCAGCGTGGGAGGCAACGCTGGAGCCTCCCACACTGACCGGTAGGTCTTCCGTGCCGCTCCGCTTGGACCGCCAGCTTCTGGCTGCGGGGCTGCCTCCCTCCGGAGCTGTCTTTCCCCGCTGCTTCCTCATCCTCCCAGCGAAAGAACCCCAGAGAGCTGGAAGACGTCCTTTCTCCCACTTTCCGCTTCTCATCCTCTTTTCCAAGCACCTCTCCCAGAGCGAGCCAGAAGCCTCAACTATAGCCTCCTACAGCAGGCTGAGATAGGCGAGCCCGAGCGGCCCTCTGCTGCCGCCTTGGAAGATTTGCCGAAGCAGCTCCTTCTCCCTGTCGGCCTCCTCCTCCCTAAGAAGAAAGTCCCAGAGAGGTAGAGTTCGGGGGGGGGGAGCAGTCTTTTCTGAGGGGAGAAGCCAGGACGGCAGAGCCGTCCATACCAGAGCTGGACGGGGGGGGCAGGGCCAGTGCATGTCTCACCTTAGGCTCCACTCTAATCAAGCCCCCTGTTCCGTGTGCGCATGCACGCGCACACGCGCGTGCGCATGCGGCTCCCAGGTTTTTTTTTTTGTGAGGGAAACGGGTCCAAGTGGCTCTTTCAGTGTTTCAGGTTGCCGACCCCTGGTCTAGTCTAATGAAAAGAAGGACTAGGGGGTGACATGATAGCACTGTTCCAGTATTTGGGGGGCTGCCACAAAGAAGAGGGGGGTAAACCTATTCTCCAAAGCACCTGAAGGCAGGACAAGAAGCAGTGGATGGAAACTAATCAAGAAGAGAAACAACCTAGAACTAAGGAGAAATTTCCTGACAGTGAGAACAATTAATCAGTGGAATAACTTGCCTCTAGAAGTTGTATGTAGTCCAATACTGGAGGTTTTTAAGAGGAGACTATATAACCATTTGTCTGAAATGGTAAGGGTTGGACTAAAAGATCTCCAAGGTCCCTTTCTATTCTGCTATCCTGTTCTGTGATATGTTCAAGTGTGCAACTGAAACAAATGCCATAAATGTTAGTATCCAAGAAACAAAAGATGTAAAGAATGTTGTAAATCTTGTTTATGGTGCAGATGGTTTATTTGGAGAAATATTAAAATAGGGATGTTGTTTGCTTTGTGACTTCTGTGACCCACATGTTTGGAGATTGTATTTGTGTCTGATAATTGAAAGAAAGGTGTTACAGTTGTCCTTCTCAAAGAGAAAAATAGCAAGAATGAATACAGAAATTATAGGGATGTAATTAAGTGTCTCTCGTAAGGTATTTGACAGAATTCTGATCAAACGATATGAAAGGTGACCGAGAGAAAATGGGAGGTGAAGTGTGGCTTTATGCCAGGCAGAGAGTGTTTGGACCTCCGAGAAGCTCCTACTCAACAGTTAATATAATACTACTTACACCAAACGTTGGTAGCATGACTGGTATGGGTGTGTGTGTAAACACAACTAAATTAAAAATGGCTTCTTTGTTGGTTTCCTCAGCATCATGTTTAAAAATATTTACAGATCTGAGATACTTGTTAATATTTGTTATGTTTAAATTAAGCAGAGAATAGTGTATTTTAAATATGATCTCAGAAATTACTTTCATTATAATCCAGTTTTATTTATCAATTAAACAAAAAGAAAGATAAAGATGCGAATACTATATGTTTTCTAGACTCTGGTGATATTTATTTACACTGTAGTATAAAGGGAAGTGTGAGAACTTTTCAATGAGCTGAAATTCTGAAGCTTAGCCAACCTAAGCCACTTAGCACCACAATGGTAGAGTGTTATCCCTATGCTAGATGACCTAGAAAAACATTACACTCCATATTATTTATTAGCAAAATTCTTTAATAATGGATTCCCCAGGCAATTACAGTCTTCATTTATGTTACTGACCAGAGCTAATGACAATACTTACCTAATAGAACAACACTTGATAAGCATGAATATTTTTCTAAATATTTAAAATACTTAGAAGCAAGTCAATCAAGTCATTAAGGGGAAAAAATCCAACAGCCATCAACAGTAAGATAATATTTTACTAAGGCCTTGAAAAAGTAACCAATAAGCTCAGTGGAACATTTCTTGAATCTGCACATTAAACAAATAAGATGAAATCTGATCATCAGGTTGAAAGACCAGTCTGTAGTCTGTGGTCTCTTAAAATGAGAGGCCAGGACATACTAGGCCTTAGATTTGAATCAAATTTCATGTTCTGCTAAATGAGTGCTTGGCTAAAATAAAAATACTTTTCCATCAATTTTACAAAATACCAAGTCTCTTGGATACCTGGATTTGTTTGCAGCACTGATTGAAATATATCCATTCTTTTTAGATAAAGGAAAGTAATCTGGCAGTCTTCAATACTATCAAATTTGGAGAATAATGTTATGTAGCACATCACACACAAAAAGCAAAAGAAAAAAAAAACCAAAAATTTCGGTGCCCCCCACCAGTGCTGGAAAGCTCTGAATAGGATTTGCATCTTGCATGGCATCTGTCAAGACTCCTTACTTAAATGGGGCACAGTATCCTCGCCTGAATGTGACTGTGGTGCTCCTCGCCAGACACCGGATCATGTGGTGACCAACTGCCATTTAAGAGCTTATACTGGAGGAAAAGCAGATTTTCTCCAGCTAACAAATATTGCACTTAATTGGATAAAAGTCCTAGACATTAATACATAGAACACTAATTCCATTCTCATGTACCAAGATATTTCAAAATATAATTTATAACTTATATATAACTTCTTTAATTCGTCATACCTTACAAAAATGATTACGTATTTCCATATGTGTACCATAGTATTATGACCTCTTTTTATATATTTTTACTACATGCACTTTATGCCATACACTAAATAAACACAAAAAGCAAGTAAAAGCCAAATTACATATTATTATTTTGAGATTAAGGTAATTGGATATCATATGCTGTACCTTTTCTGCCAACCATATTAAGCTGCATCTCCTTTCTTTAATTGTTAAAGGTCTTTCTCTCTTCAGTGTTATATTTACCGGTATTTATTGTTTATTTAAAATATTTATATAGCCTCCTATCTTTCAGCCAACTCTGGGTGCTCCCAATCACAATTACATGCTAATAGTTGTTGATAATTTTGCCAGCTTTATCTCTGTAACAAAATTATATGCAAAGGAAATTAAAGGCAGGGGATATGAGAAAAGAAAAAGAACTCTAAATATATTTAGTTACAGTAAAGCCTGCACTGTCACTATCATACTTGTCTGTCTTTGTAAACCATACTTGCTTCCATCACTTTGATACATTTATTCATACATTGCTTTTTATTCTTATTGTCTCCCTCTTTTCTTGTCAGCTCTATTTGTCCATTACTTTCTTGGTCTTTCCCTTTCTCTCGGCCCATTCATCTTGTTACGTATATTTGTTTTTCAATACAGTCCTCATTCTTTCTTTGTGTCCAAATACAGAACTTCTTTCACAGTGGTCATTTGCTTTGGTATTAAATATGTAGGTCAGTTTTTACAGTTACCCCTAAATCTATTCCAAGGAGGTGTCACAAGTCCTTGTTTCCATTGCTGCTCAATGTTAAACTGTTGGGTTATTATTCTTAAGTGGGTTTTATGTCTATTGTATAGGATTCTTATCACATCCAGCAGTCAACATTCAACTCTGTTTGCTCCAAATGTAATTGACACCTATTTACTCAATTGCATATTTTCTCTAAATCAGCAAACATACAATACACTTTCTTATATTCAAACATTTCTCACTAATCTACTGAAGAGTAAAGATCTTGTCTACACCCTGTCTGACATAAAATCAAACTCTTCTTCCAAATTTTGTTCATTGTGATCTTTTTGTCAGATTTCTGTTACATCCCTTCCCAGGCACATTTAACAAATTAGCTATCCTGTTGTTTTTGTATTTGTTCATGTTATGTTCCCCTTTGCAGAAAAGAAAAATAACAAAACTCTTCCAAATGTCAAGTGCTGTTGCAGTTTTTACATAAACATTCAAGGTGTCTAACTGCTACTCTATAAACAATCCACATCTATATTTTAATACTTCTCACTATCTACCACCTCTGTGCCAATTCTTACAATATTTCCAGCATTTATAACTTCTTTTTCATATAGTTTTGAACACTAATGTTTCAACTCCAGTCTTCAACATATCACTGTCATTGCTATACAAAACATTAAAATACTCTTCTCAGCATTGCTTCACTTCTGTTTCATTTCAAAGAATTTCTATAATTTTTTTTTAATTTTTTACTTTTTTATTTTCACTCTGCTGCAGGAGTTTTCTCTTGCTGGCTCTGCTTCCAGAACAATTTTATTTCCATCAAAATTAGTTTGCATTTTCTCTGCCTCTTTTAAACTTATAAATTCCTTGCTCTTTTGCATTGCATCCCTGACAACCATTTTTATCTCTTCAGTATATTTCTTTTATCCTCATAAGGATAATTCTCTGAAATAATAATTCTCTGATATGCCTTTTTTCTTATCTTCAGTGTCTTGAATTTCGTTTCACTAAGCTTCATTTTACATACTTCCAATTACTGTAAATCCACAAACTTCTGTGATGCTTTATAACATATTTTTTTTCTATTCCAAGCAGCTTCTACGTCATCTTAAATTCACTGTCATTCATACTGTTGAGATATTATTTCAATTTCTAAAAGTTTGGTTTTCTGCAACTCCGCCTTCACTTGGGTTTCTTTCCCTTTTCTTCCATACTCATGTTCCCAAAATCTACTCTTGCCACTGTGAAATTGTGTATCCTTAATTCAGATTCCATTTTGTTTGTAAACAAATCCATTATGTTTTTTGATTCATTCCTGTGCATATAGAAGAATAAAGAGACATCTGCTCAAAACCCATAGAGTTGGAAGAACCAAACCTTTTTCTAAGATGTGTCAAGTGTGGAATAGCCTAAGAAGCTTTCAGACTTGATCACATATCCATGTTACACGTGTGAGCAGCCACTCTCAATCTGGTGTCCTACCCATAAATTGGATTATAGACAGCATAGCTTCTTGACAGTTTATTATTTTGGAGGGGAAAAAACCTGTTTTAATCAATTCTCTATCTGTCCACCAGATGTCAGTATAAATCTGAAAAAGACATAAAAACAGCATTATTATTATTTTATTTATTTTAAAATAAATTAAAATATAAATAAACGATTAAAATTTCTAAGGGAGGTTCAGAAGATAGGATTAAATTTAAACACTTCTAACTTTTCATATGACAGAGAGTGACTCAGAAACGTAGAATCATTGCTTGAAACTGGACTACTGGGGGCCATGGAGTTCCTCTGCTCAGGAATCCAAATTAAAGCAGATCCCCCATACAGTTATCTGGCATCCCGTAAAGGAGAGCTCACCATGGCTCTGGGTAATGCGTTGCATCACTGATCTGCTAATTGTCGTTAGGAGGTGTTTTTTTTAATAGCATTCAAATGTATTCTGGGTTTTTGCATTGCATTTTTTGTTTGTTTGTATTTTGTATTTGTATTTCCCACTTTGAAACAATGAGAAACAACCCCCCCCCTTTTTTGGGGGAATATAGTTATATCTTACTGAGCCTTCTCAAGACCAAATATCCTCAATTCCATCAATTGGATTTACTATCTAGTTCCTTGTTCATCCTTGTTACCTTTCTATCCCCGTTATAGTTTCTCCCAGTCTTTCTTAAAGGGAAGAATTATGTTTTTGTTTGTGTTAAACATCATTTCTATTTAGTCAAATTCTTATCATATTATTTGATAAACGATATTGAACCAAATGAAAAATTGATACTGGAAATTATGCAATGCTCTTTTTTATTCGTTCATTTCTTTTTTAATGTATGGGTATGTTCTCTGTGTATTTTCCACAGTTATACTTTGTACTGAACTACACTAGCAATTTTTCATCACTGCAGCTAGCTCCAGGCAGCAGAAATGTCTGGAGCTAGCCAGAGTGTTGAAAAATTGATTATACATGTGTGGTAAGAAGAACATGATCCAACATACGTGCACACACCTTGCCTTTCAGAATGCATCCTAACAGTGGATGCAGGCATATAAATCACAGGGTTTGTTCTACGCACTACAACATTGTGCTGCATTCTTCATCATTTGCGCACCCCCAGGAACGCCTCTGGTGCACAATGCTCAATACATAGGTATCTCTGCCATTGAAAGACTGCAAAGCATAATCTTGTTATGGAATCAGTGACCATATGCCTAATCAAAGACTGACTAGCCAGCTCATGGCTTTAAGTTACTTATATATCAGGTCGGGCAGGAAAATTGTCTAATGCCTATTCTTCTGGAATACTTGATATAAATGAAAGGTTTTTGTAAGTATGGAAAAAAACAGAGAATACTATATTCTTTCTCTGTTATTTCCGTCATCAACTTGCAGTGAGGATAAATGACTTGGATTTTTTTTAACCTCTATTCCCCCCCCCCCTTTGAAAGAAAAAAGAAAAAAATAACACCATTTTAGCTCACTTTTCCCCACATAGGGACTTAAAATGTGTTGGTACTGTAGTTCCTAGAATTCCTTGCCAGCAACACCAAAGATCTAAAACAGTGTTTCTCAGATTTAGCAATGATAAGATGTATGGTCTTTCCTTCCCAGAATTCCCAGCTAGAATTCTGGAAATTGAAGTCCATACATCTTAATGTTTGCCAAGGTTGAGAAACACCGATTAAGAGCTGCAGATTTGAACTCATCAGAAGCTTGCCAACTTGGTTAAGATTCCACTAGATTTAAATAAAAAGAACCACTGAACATTTAGCCTAAGTCCTAAAGAAGAGCACCACCAGACATTGGAAACAGGGTTTTGGGCCTACCTGAGACAGAGAAACATTTCCCATAATATCCATCTTAATTGACATCATGAGCCCCTCTTATTCATAGCAAAGATTCTCTTGTTCACATATATACAGTACACATATATATACAAGAGGAAATTAATTATTTTTAATGAGCATTTCCTTGCTAGAAGGAGATGTTATTCTCCCCATAGATGTCCCACTTTGGGCAATATGTGTCATTCTAGATAATTAGTTCTTCCAACACAACAGACATGGGCAAACTGGTAGGCCTTATATGGTTCCAGACTGTTTTGTATGGTTCTTGTAACCCTACTACTGAAACAACAATAGCATAAATGAGGGAAAACAAGCTAGTGAAACAAAAACCGGTATACTAAAGCTTCAAGTAGGGTTGTCACATGACATTAAGTGGAACTATCAATTCACTCAGAAAAAAAGGGTTGAGAGATGCTCCCTTATGCCTCTAGAAACAGTATTACATCACTATCTTTTTATTGCTATCTTGAGCCATTAAAAAAAAAGAATAAAGTATGGCTGCTGACCAAAGAAAAGGTGCCGAAAGATGTCCATTCCAGGAGCTCTTGAAGTCAGTGCTTCTATGATCACAGCTATTAATTATTTTAGCAACCTCCGGTGCAATCCTCTGGCCCCATTGCCTTGAGTTCATTCAAAACAGCTAGAGATTTTTACAAATGTCTCTGCCTAGACTTCTTTATTGCATCTCCCATGGCATAGTTTCTGGCAGATGGACCACTATTATGTGGTTTAGGTATTAGTCTCCTTCCATCTCCAGATTTAGTTTAAAGCCCATGAGATGACCATAGTAAGATTTTTTTTTCTCAATTTTTTCTAAGTCTTAATGATGTGTTGTCTATCCCTTATCAGAAGCTGTTCCGGTAAGTAGTGTAGAACAGGTCCATGAATCCAGTGTTTACTTGATAATGCCACCCCTTGAGCCAGAGGTTCACTTCCAGAATCCTCCATTCCTTTCTTAGGCCATGAACTTTAGTATAGATGAAAACACTACCTGCTCACCAAGCACTTTTATCTCCTTGTTGAGCTCCTCATAAGTCTCCAATATTCTTTCCAGGCTCTTTCTGGCAGTGTCATTTGTTCTAACATGAAAGAGAACAAAGATAAAATGGACTATAGATTTGATTAATCTACTCAGCTTCTCGATCATATTCCAGATTTTTCACTGGGAAACAATACATTTCTCTTGATATCATGGTAGCTCTGCAGATTGCTGACTCCATTCCTCTCAGCAGAAAGTCACTCATTACCCTTGTACAGTCCTTTCCTTTCCCATTTTTCCTTTCCTTTCCTTTCCTTTTTTTTTTTTGGCACCTCCAGGGAAGACCTAGCTTCTCTTCTTCCTGTCCCTGGAATATTAGGCAAAAACTCTTCTTCAGAAGTCTGTGAGTCACCTTGATGAGGAGGCCCCAAAATAATTATGCAACTCCAACAGCAGGACTGTCTTATAGTTTTCTTAGTCCTCTGAGTTAAATGCTGGAAGGTCTCTTCCTCTGGAGTTTCTGTTTTCTTAATAGTGATCTTTTCTTCCATATATTTTATGTCCAGACACTTCTCATGTTCCCCAGTGCATCTCAGTTTAGCCAAACAAGTCTCCAGACTCTTCACTTCTGTTTTAGCAACACAGTGATGCAAGAATAGTTACAATCTTTTTCAGGCAGAAACACAAACACAGCACATATTTTGCAGGTCACGGCAGTACTTGTTTCCTTGTCCACATCTGTATGTCTCCTGGGAATTGTGTAACTCCAAACAACTCTTTTTTTCATCTAGACGTCTCCTGAAAAACGTGGTGAAGCCAATCAGTTTGTTAAATATCACATGCCAAATTTAACCCATTTAATCTATTAGAATTCTTTTTTTAAAAAAAACAAACATCTAAATTGAAAAATCAGTAGAGTACAGGAATGTCTGCAAAAAGTAGGCATGACAATTCCTTTTGGAATTAACTACTTTAATCCTTGATCTTTGTTAATGCTTCAAATCATGTGCACCTACTTAGAAACTAATATTATTATGCCCAATGAGACTTAGTTCAAGATAGAAGAAGATTACAACCTAATTCTCCCATTAAAATTAATGAATAATTATACTTCTAAATTATTTTTAATCTGATATAGTGACACCATTTTTAGAGATCAGATCATTATTGTTTTCAGCTTGCTGGTTTTCTCTGGCTGTTTTGTTATGACTTACTGCATTTGAAACTTTTGTAAGTCAACTGCAGCTATCTGCAATCTGACCTCATTATCTACTTCAAGCACAGATATCTGGATGGTGTTGCATTGACTAAGTACTATGGCAGATCTGTGTTTCTTTGCCCCAAAATTGTTGAAACCAATTTAATTTAAAAGCTATCCACAATTTCCATGGGCATGGTGGAAAATGGTAAGAGACTAGTTCTATATCAATTATCTAAGTACAATGCATCTTATATAGATAAACCTAGACTGCATAGACTTATGCAACATCTGATTGCACCAAGTTAGTTTCTCGGTCTGTTAAAGAAGTTAGCTTATATTCTGAGTTAAAAAGCTATTTCTGCAATGCCTATATTGAAGCACATTGTTATTTTATTTTCTGTCTTTATACTTACCCATAATAAAACAATATTAGAAGCTTTAGTAGAATTGGGGATAAAATAACACCAAGTAGCCTTTTATTGTCTTCTTCATATGTTTCTCAATAGAACACTACAAAGTTGTAAAATGACTTTACAAGTGCTTTGATAAATCTTCCTAGAGCAAGTTTACCTATCTCTAGGAGTTGAGAGCATATATTTTTTTACATTTCTTCTATTTTGAAAAGTTATCTTTTAACAAAAAAAAAGATCTATAGGTTTGTACACATTTTCATGCACGTTTTCAGGTTAATGTAAATTCATCCCGTTTTCTCTAACCTACATATTTGACAAATAATTTTCCATAGTCTTGATTTTTTTATTCTATTTTATTCAGCGCATGATATAATGGTTCAAGCTTCCCACAAATATTCCTTATGTTTATATGTGTTACAATTTCACAGAATTCCGAACAATACTGAATTGATGGATAATTGTCTTCCAGCTTGCTTATTTATCCAGGAAATGTGAGTTAAATTGTTAGACATTAAAATAAACATAAATTTGGATGCTTCCTGAAAATCCATAATTTTGGCTTTATGACTTACATCACTTAAACTAGGAGTGGGGAATTTGGCTCTTTTATGACTTGTGGACCTCTTGAGCATGGCTGGCTCAGGAATGCTGGGAGTTGAAGTCCACAAGTCATAAAAGAGCCAAGGTTCCCCACCCCTGACTTAAACAATATTGTTTAAGAAGGTGCAGCTCTTTGGCTATGAAATGGGAAAGTGCTTCAAAGGAGACATGACCTTCTCACTGTGAACATATCTGAGTTAGAAAGATGAAGACAACAAAGGCTCCTTAATTCAAATGTGTATCTTTGCGGGGACAATAAAGTTGAGTACAGGGCAAGAAAAGATGCAGTGTTGACAAGGGTAGCAAGCAAATCCATGCCTCCTTGCTCCACACCTTCTCCGTTTGCATGTTTGCATACTTTAAAAAAAAAACCTTCTCACCCATATGTATTGTACATGTCTTCCTCAGTTTCAAGGCCTTGACCAGAGCCTAGGAGTTTGAGGATTCCCATCCATGTTGGTAATGCCTGACTGCCAGTTTACCAATTTCATAGGTGCTCTACTTAAAAACAAACAAAAAACAAATGGATTTAGTTCTTTTTGGACAGATTTAAGACATTGGAAATGATAGACAGAAGAAAAGGAATGCGAATTTGTTAATTATTTTGTTCAAAGGACTTATGTTTATCGTTTCTGTTGTGTTTTTTTTTTACTTTCTGCTTCCCATCAAATCCAGGATTTATAGTGGTTCATTTTAGAAGCCAGTTTTAAATCATGTAACAAACATAACTAACCATTTCCATGAACTCAAACATGCAAGAAACCTTCAGCATGACATTTTTCTGGATCATGCTTGACATATGCTTATATTTGTCTAAAAACATGCAGCAGAGATATATTTACAAATTTGAACTAACTGATTTGCTAATGTATCATGCTTGAAGTACTTATGCCTGCTAAGTAACAATCTTAATACTGAAAGTCTGTTTCAAATTGTGACTTAATATTTCAAGAACATTTCAGCCCAAAACTGGCTAGATTATTATTCTGAAGCAGCATCTCTTATGCTTATTTTGCGATCTTATCCATCAGTTATTTTCAGAAAAGGCAAGATCATCAGAACATAAGGAGAGTCCAGCATGTTGAATCATACAGTAGCCAATCACCAGATGCCTTTAAGCTAATAAGCAAAAGAGGACAATATCCTCTTGTAACTGGTATTTAAAATGTGCTGCTCAGGATTATGAAGGCCGTGTATAGCTATGAAGCGATCGAGTCTACTACTAACTGAGAAATCAGTTTTCCATGAATTTGTCTAATCATCTTTAAAAACAATCTAAATTAGTGATATCTGATGGCAGAGAAGTTGTTTGTTGCCAGTTATTTATGACCTAAATAGTTATTTATTTTTATTAGTCCTACTTTGAACTTCAATGGATATGTTTTAAAACATGAGATGGAAGGAAAAAATATTTCTATATCATATTCCCCTTACTTTGAATATTTTAGCCAGGATGCACATAAAGATATTGGGAAAATTCAGTTTTATCTATTCAAACTTTCTCAAAGATAAAGCAGACAAGAGAACAATGGAAGATTTTCAGTTTCTCAACCTCAGGAACAGTTATCTTGATTTAGCACAGCACTTTTAAGCCTCTGTGTGTGTGCGCGCCCGCATGTGTGTTATAATACCTTTGACCTAATTTTAGAGTTAAGGAAAGACTTAAAGAGTTTCTTTTTGTCAGACCATCTGCCAGTTGGCCCTTCTCTGACTGGTAGGCTTTGATCATCTTTGTTGTTGAAATTTCAGTGCTACAGAGCACAACACTAAGAAAAAAAGATCATGTTCATTGACACTTCAGTTTACAGGAAGGCGGAACCTTGAACAATGGGAAAGCCAAGATTGTTATAGAAGTTGAGAGCTATGGTTGTGGAGGGGGAGAGGAAGGAAGGAAATCCTAGGGATTTCATTTGTTGGCAACTTTGGGGTAAACTAAAAAAATCCTTGTTCATGTATAAGCAGCCCCCAATTGGTGCTCCTTGGCTATTCCGTTGTTTAACTAACAAGACCTTATGATTCAGTAAGTGCTGAAAACTAAAATTTGAATAAGGCAGTGAAAGAGTTAAGATCATTTTGCTTGATGGTTATTTTTATGGAAAGGCCATGCAGCCCTTTCAAGACCAGTAGCAAAAGTGGAAAAGCCCATTGTGAAGGAGATGGAACATGGGAGGGTCCCTCATTGAGGATGAATGTTCCAATTTCTCACCTGGCTATTATGTTGCAATTCGGGCTCTCCCTGGGCTATACTAAGAGCAGGTGAGTGATATGTCTATCTTTGATTTAGATGGGATTGCAGGGGGCTTTCCTTGAGGCAGGGAAAATCAATTTGTATCAGAGAGGATTAAATAAAGAGAGAAGATAAGTTTGACCATGGTCACATCCAAAAGCGGGGATTCAACCTTTTTTTTCCTCCACCACCAGAGTCTCTTCCTCTGACACTCCCTCTGCATTGTTTAGTGGTTGATCCTAAGCACTTTTCATCATCTTCTAGTCTTCAGCACACTTGTTTGGATTGTGCCCTGCATTGCTTTAAGCTTTAAAGTATAAACCCTGCCTTTTCCAAACTGTCTTGGTCCTAAAACTAATGATCCATTTTCAGCATCTATTTTCTGTCTACCCCATTTTAGTTGCCAGAATTTTTCCATTCCAGTTCTTCCCTTAGAGTCTGACCGCTTTTGAGGCATCGATGCTATCTCAAACCAATAGTCCTTCCTTCCATCTGCTCTGAGAAAAGCTATTTATGCAAATTTAAACTACATCAGATTTCAGCTTCTTTTAATCAAAAGTAATACAAACTGTCCCCAAAATATATCTTTGGTTAGAGCAGTGTTTCTCAACCTTGCAACTTTAAGGTGTGTGGAATTTTGAAAACTGAAGTCCACGCATCTAAAAATTTAAGAAACAGTGGGCTAGAACATGGAGCCATGGATATATAATAAGCCATCATGGATGCATGACACTTTTCATTGGAAAGAGATTTGCTGTACACCCTAATCATGTTCCCTTGTGTGTGTATATGTATTTTGTCTATTGCTACAATATCCTTCATAAAAGTAAGTAAGGATCAGAATATTTGGAGTCATTACATCCTGATATTTCTGTGTAACAGAGTCTTACCTTCTTAAGCTGTTGCTCATACGATAGTTTCCAAGCAGGGAATCATATCTGTGTATTCCATATCTGATCCTGCCTTTATGTTCAGAAATGTAACACCAGCCTGCTGCAGATGTTCTGGCCTCTGATGGCAAGTGGCATAAATACTGTCAAGGCAATGGTTGCAACTGCTTTTATGGCTCATAAACTAGCTCCCTGAGTTTTTAAAAAGCCAATCTGATTATGGCCTGCTACAATGCCAGAAGCTAGGCAGTTGCTGAGGGTAGTGTGGTAATGGGGGTACAAATGGGAGGTGGAAGTAGGCTGTGGACAACTTTAGCAGAGAGCTTCAGCATGCACTGAGCATGGGGATCCAAGGTTATGTGTTTGTCAAAATCTAAAAGATGACTAGTGTGGTGTTGTGATACAAGCTCCACCCTTTTATACATGTGCAGTATCACACCTGTACAAAAGAGGTAAGACTTCAGTCTTTTTTTTAAAAGTATTTTATTAGTTTTCTATCATTACAATGCATTTGTGCTTACTGAACAACGTGTTGTCTGGGTTAATTTTTGCCTAGTCATAAAGGTTAAGTTCTTATTCTCTATCCCGCTTTTCCAACCATTGATAAAATAAGTTCCATGTTTGAAAGTATACTGTATCTTCTTTTCCTTTGATTCTCAATGTGAGTTTATCCATTTCCGCACAGTGCAATATTTTCTTAATTGTTGCTTCCTCCGATGGTGTTATCTCGCTTTTCCAGTGCTGCGGAAATACAATCCTCGCTGCAGTTAATACATGTAATGTTAAGTATACATTTTGTTTTTCAAACTTTTCTGGCATTATGCCTAGTTAAAAAAAGTTCAGGTTTAAAATCTATATCTTTTCCTAACATCTTTTCTAACCAAATTTATATTTCAGTCCAATTTTTTTTGGGTTTTACACATGTCCATTACAAGTGATTATATTTACCAGGATTTTGATTATATTTCCAACATTTGCTAGACATATTTTTAAACATTTTTGCTAATCTAATAGGTGGAAAATGTCATCTATAAAACATTTTATGTAAGTTTTCTTTATATGAAGTAGCTATTGTCAGTTTGTAATTTCTTTTCCAAAGATTTTGCCATTTCTCTAATTCTATGTTATGTCCAAAAAATTTTGTCCATATAATCATTGTTTTTTTCACTTGTTCGTCTTCCATTTTTAAGTTCAATAGAAAATTATACAATTTTTTAATCATTTTTTCATCAGAAGTCAACAACACTTGATCAAACATTGTCTGGTCTTTATGAAAGCCATATGCTTTAACATCTTTATCATACCTCAATTGCATTTGCAGTCGGGGCCACCATGATAAGGCAATACCCTGGTCTTCTAGCTCTTGTTTAGATTTTAATTTCCCATCTGTATTCAGAATATCCTTTTTTTTTTTTTTTTCAGATTTAACTAAATCTGGATGAGCGAAAGCTTCCATTGTTGATAGCCATTCTGGGATTTTCGTATAAATTTTAGGTTTTATCTTTTCCCATATAGATAATAATGCATTTCTTATGTAGTGGTTTTGGAACTATCTATGAGTTTTATTCTTTTGATACCATAAAAATGCATGCCACTTAAGTTGTAAATCGTATCCTTCTAAGTATAACAACCTTTTATTTCTGAGAGTTATCCATTCTTTTAGCCATGTTAAAGCACATGCTTGGTAGTATAGGGTCCAATCTGGTAGTCCAAATCCTCCATTTTCTTTAGTTTCTTGTAACATTTTCAGTTTAATTCTGACTTTCCTTCCTTGCCAAATAAATTTCAAGATCAATCTATTCAAAGCATCAAAAAACATTTTTTTTTCTATTTTTACAGGTACTATTTGGAATAAAAAAAGTTTTGGTAAAATATTCATTTTCACAGTCGCTATTCTTCCTAGCACTGATAATTGTAGGTTTTTCCATTTTTCCAAGGCAATTTTTATTTGATTTAATAATTTTATATAACAACAACAACAACAACAACAACAACAACAACAACAACAATAATAATGTTGGAAGGGACCTTGGAGGTCATCTAGTCCAACCCCCGGCTCATTGTCTTCTTTTATTGTTGCACATCTTGCTGTTAGATATATTCCTAGATATTTAACTTTCTTAACTATATGTAAGTCTATTTTTTCTGACAGTTGTGTTTTTTGCATATCTGTCAGGTTTTTAACTATAACTTTAGTTTTTTCTCTCTTTATTTTCAGTCCTGCTATTTCTCCAAATTCTTCTATCTTTTCCAGTAATTTAGATGTTGTATCCAACGGTTCTTCTAGAATAAATACCAAGTCATCTGCAAATGCTTGTAGATTGTAACTTTCGCCTTTTATCTCCATTCCTTTAATTTCTGGATCTTGTCTGATGTTTCTATTGAGAACTTCCAGCATTAGTATGAATAGCAGTGGGGATAGTGGACAACTTTGTCTTGTGCCTTTTTTAATATTAAAGTTCTCCGTATAGTCTTCATTAACAATTACTTTTGCTGTTTGTTTATCATATATTATATGAACTTTTCTCCAAAGTCCATACAGTTTAATTGTGTCATAAATTGCCAGCTTACATTATCAAAAGCTTTTTGAGCATCTAGAAAAATTAAAGCCATTTGTTTTCCTGGATGCATTTCATAGTATTCCAGTGTATCTAAAATAATCCTCAAATTGTTTTTTATTTGTCTTTTTGGTAGAAATCCATTTTGGTCTGGATGGATAAATTCAATCAAGAATCTTTTCAATCTCTCTGCTATTATTGAGGCAATTTTTTTTTATAATCCACATTTAATAATGATATTGGTCTATAATTTTTTATCTGTCTCAAATCTAAATCTTCTTTTGGTATTAAAGTAATATTTACTTTCATCCATGTGTTTGGTAGTTTGGCCTCTAATGATACCTCATTACACACCTCCTTCATTGGTAAGCTTAATGTATCTTGTAGACATTTGTAAACCTCTGCTGGTAGCCCATCTGATCCTGGGGTTTTATCGTTTTTCTGTTTTTTTATAGCTTCTGTCACTTCTGTCATTGTAATTTTTTCATTTAGTATATTTGTCAGGTTTTCTGGTATTTTTGGTAGGTTTGCATTTTCCAAGTATTGTATCATTTCCCCCCCCCAACAGATTCCTTCTACATCAATATTTTTTCATAAAATACTTTAACTTTTTTTTCTTGCATCAGTTTGAAATTGTAAGTCACCCTTTTCATCTTGTAGTTTATTTGTCAGTTTCTTCTCTCTTTCTTTTTCAGTTTATACACCAACCATCTTCCTGGTTTGTTTGCATTTTCAAAAAAGTTTTGTTTTACCCTTTTTATTTGTTGAGCCAATTCCTCTATTAGGTTTAATTTATGTTTTACTGTCTCCATTTGTCTCTTCACAAAAGAGGTAAGGCTTCAGTCTTGACTTTGTCACCCCACTGTGGACGCTGCTGCCATAGATTATATGATTATGAAAAGATTCTCAAACAGTATATATTTGATATGAAGAGACCACATGAAATCTGTATAACTTCACATCTTATTGGAACTTGGTTATTTGCATTTTCCATCAAAGCAATGGATTACTGTTATTCCCTATCAATACTTAAATATTGCAGGCCATTTATACTGATCTTCTGTAATAGCTTAGCTTCTAGATGCAGGAAGATATGCTGAATGTTACTGCTCTTGTCAGACATGACACTAGAAAATTTCACCAATTCATATTTAGAAAAACCTGAACGCCATTTAAGTTCCCCCATTAGGAAAAAAATTCCCAAATGGGGTGAGGCATATATGATTTATTTACTAACTCCCATCCATACTATATGCAAGTAGCACCTATATTGTAGGTATCAGTCCTTCAAGGTAGACCAGACTAGGAAACCAAAGTTATGCTGGTCAATACTACTTTTACTGTAAAACATAGCAACAGGATCTTGTAATTCTGAATGTGCTTCCCGTCTCCTTCCTTTTATCTTTGTGAGAACTAAGGAGGGTCTGGTCTGAGACATTTTCTCAGGCTACATTTCTGTCCTGGGCTCAACCCTCTTTTATCTGTCCATTGTCTTGGTAGCAACTCTTCTTCCAGTCCTTCAAAGTCATTTTCTCTTGTCCCTCTAGAATGGTCATTACTTGGTGTGAGCTAAACACTTCAAGATTAAGTTCCAGATGGTCCTATTCTACTAGGATGCTCTGTTAGGTGAAGAACAATTGGATGCCTCTTCATCTCCCATGGGCAAACTCAACTAAACAGGCAGTTAATTTTTCAACACTTAGTAATATGATAGTATCTTTCACTGTACCAGAGTTCCTAGGGCTAAAATAGCCTATGGGCCTTGGGGACAAGTTGAAGGTGTACAAGAGAGATAGATTCCACTTGAATTAAAATGCAACCAGACTGCTGGTATATCAAATGTAAAAGGTGGCAGAGCAGTTTTTTAATGGCCCCCTAGGAAGCCAGCTGGTGCTGGGCAGCATCTGTTTGGGAAGCATGTAGATGTTTCAGATAATTATATAAGAATAGGCCCAATGTTAGAAATGATTTAATGGGTGCACATGACATTCAGGAGACAAAAAGAGGACTGGTAAAAAAGCATAGAGGATCAATTCTTTCCATAATATTACTATGCGGGAGCTTTTATTGAACTGAACAACTAAAGGAAACAGACAAAAAGAAAAAGAATATAAACTGGGGAAAAATAATTAGGGAGTTTGAATACCTTTTCTAAGGCAAACATTTTGGAAATCTTTAGCTTGGAGAAAGCTGTCTGAGGGGAGACTGATCACGGTATGCACATTCATGAACAGCATGGGGCTAGAATACATTTTTCTCCAACTTCAAAGATAAGGGCTGGGTCATCTCTCTAGGAGATTTACAACAAACAAAATATTTCTAGCCACAAGACTTAATTAACCTATCAGATTCATTATGACAAAATGTGGTAAGGGCCACTAATTTGGATGGCTTCAAAAAGGGGCTGGATTGAGGACAAATCTATTGTAGGCAAATCGTATTTTTTAAAAAAATCCTCAACTATACTTCCAAGTGAGAAGCGTGCTTCCAAATACCAGTTGCAAGAATGCAGTGGTGGGAGATGGTAAGTTTCCTGCTTGGGAACACCAAGATGGAACTGGTTGGCTTCTATGAGAAGCAAAATGCTGTAATAAGATGGGCCTTTGGGCAGGTCTGTTGTTATATAAGCAGTACACTATATAAAAAAACTGGACAACCAAATTAAGAAAACTCAAGGATTTGGCTTCGCGACACCAGCAGTCGTACGGAGAGATCTCTCTCTCCCACCGGCTGCTTTCCCTCCGCCGGTAGACCCTTAATCGGGTCGAAAGTCGCCCCGTAGAGGCGACCACCGTTAGAAGAGGCTCCTGCTCGACTGGGGAAGAGCGGCGGCTCTCCCCAGTTCGAGCTATCTCCTTAGGGCCGCCGGAGGAAAAGATCGCCCAATAAAATGGACGATCACTTCGTCGCACCAGCTGAAAGCCAGAAGAACATCTAAGCGAAAGAACCCCCGTGGAGAATCCGGGTGAGACCTTTCCTACCCCCTTTTTTTTCCCCTAACTACTTTCCTGTTAAAAGCTCTCTTTGAACTATTTCCCTGTCGTGAGGAAGCAGCGTTTGGGCAATGGGGAAAAACAGCGTTGAAAAAAAAAAATATATAAATAAAAACCAGTCAATTTTGATGGACTATTTAAATTTTGGAATACTTAGGGGACCTGAAAACATTTTATTCTTGACTATTATTGTTACAACTACGCATTTATTATTTTGAACCCTTTCTTCATCTTTTTCAACACGAAAAATAAAAAATCTATTATTTGGAAAGGAAAAAAAAAAGATTTTTTGGTTTGCTGAGGACATCTTGTGTCAAAAAGTGGTACTGCAATTATATTTCCTTATGGCTGGGAATGGCTATGACCCTGAAAGGGTGATAACTACAAGATAACGGATGCAGCTGGCCTATTGAAAATTGAAGGTGAATGCTTGCTTGATTCTTATGAAGTAGAGCCTTCTTTAAAGATTAAAGATTAAAAAGCCTTATTACTATCGATATGGAACTTAATACACAACTGGACTATGAACTTATATTGGAAACAATTTTAGAAGCTGCAGAGGATGTGAGCTCCTATTTTCAATCCCTTTTCCCTACACTGAGAGAAACCGTGGAAACCACAAAACAAACTAATTTTATTCAACTTCCAACACAACCTATCGAGAAGTCTGATGACTATACAAAAACTTCAACAGAGATGTCTGAAGCATCAATACCAACAGAGACTGACACTCAGATACAACTTATTGAAAATCGAGAAAAGGTGGATAAACAATTGGCAAATATAACATGGAATAAAACAGCTTTTACCATCCAAAGGCTATTAGAAGAAAGGAAAGAGAACTTTGACCAATTTGAAGCGTTAAAGAATATGGACCTTTTAATATTGTGGTTTGATTATGTAGGAACCTTACTATGGAAACCACTATGGCATAGAAAGAAGCCCAGAGTTAGATTTAAAAATGTATTTTAAAGTCTTATTTAATGGGATTAAAAAGGCTTTGATTTCTTGACTGACTTAACAACTAATGGAACATGTGAAATTTTTAAGAGGATACCCTTTGTAATATTACTTTGTTTTAGATATGATATGTATTGGAGAAGTAAACTTTATCTACTGGTTTAAAAAGATTTTTATAGATATAGAGGCATTGATAGAATATATATTTAAATTAGATAGAAATTTATTTGTTGGCCTGATATTTTTATTTTAAGAGAATTATTTGGAAATAAAAGGAGAATAAGAGGGATGGGTGATAAGAGAAAAAAATGGTATCAATGAAGAAGATATGGGAATGTTGTTGCGAGAACAATATACCAGATATAATTATGTAAAAAAAAAAAGGGCACCCGAAGTGTTAATAATATGTCTATTTAAGGCTAATTGAAATATAGTAATTGTAAGTTAGTAAAGCTTAAAAACAGGATTTGGATTTTTAGAATTGAAATGTAACTGATATTTGATAGGATCGTTTGAAACTTATATAGAATTTATTAATTTGAATAAGTAAGATTAAATGAGGGAATTAGAGAGGGAAGTTTAAAAGATTTGATTTGAGTTATATATTTGTGATTGTCCTTCTTTTTTTGGATGTTTAATATACCCACCTCCATGGTGGTTCCTAAGCACCTTAATGTAATCCCTGTACCCCTATAAAATCTAATAAAATATATTTAAAAAAAAAAGAAAAGAAAACTCAAGGATTTAAACAAAAAATGACAAATCATGAGAGCAAAAAATGGCATATGAAAAGTTGCAGAAACCTGTCCTTCCATATTTCTGTTGACATTCTAAAATTCCTAAACTTGGCATATCACTCTGCCCAACTGTATGACTTCCAGATACTTCAAATATATAATTTAGCTAAAGAAACTCACCAAGAACCTCAGGAATAAGTATTTTATCAATTCATCAATTCTTTAGGAAAGGAGGTATACTATTGTGTTTGTGACTTTTTCATATAATATCAGTGATGTTTCCAGAAAAAGGCAATACTCAAAGGAATTCGTGATAAATAGAACACAAGACAATACTGTTAGATAAATGTTTAAGTCAATATAAAAGCATGGTAATTTCTGGGTGTGCTTTTTTAAAAAAAGTTTCTTGGTTACTTAGCAATTATATGAATTCAAGGAGAGGTACATCTTCCATGTGTAGCCTACTTTATGGTGTTTTCTATGGATTTTTTTTGGGGGGGAAAGAAATACATAGAAAATTTCATTCACCTGCTAATACAAGGGCTTGGATAAACCAGAAAGAATATTGGATCTCATTATACATTCTGGAATAGTGTAAATTAATACTGCTGTTATTCCCTACCCCTCTTAATCTAGTCCTTCACCTATTTTTTAGGCTGAGCTTTAATCTACAGTATTGCTTTTCTTAAAATCAGAACAAGGAATAAAATGACTGAATTAAAAAAGCAAGCCAGCCAGTCAGCTAAGAAACATCATCTGTCTGGATGAGTTTGAGTGTTATTAGTTTATTTTAATTTTAACTAATTAGTCTGTTAAGGAAAATGCAGGATAGCAAGCAAAGATGCTGTCTGAAAATATATTTGAAGGATCCCTAAGAAGGTATGACACATTGAATAAGAGTAGAAAAAAAAGAAATGGCAAATTATCTTATTTATGCACAGTGCAATTATCATATAGACTGCACCATTCTCTGCTCATTAGCAGTTAGCAATTAGGATTACACTCATATTCAGTTCATCTCACAAATTCTTTCATTTTGCCATCCAGCCTAAATGTAAAGTTCTGCTCTCTCAATCAGTGTGTTGAATTACTGGAATATTGACTAAGTATATAATTCTTAGCTTAGACACTGAACATCTGTTGCCATTTCTGTCTCACAATCTGTAATTACAGCAGGGGGAGCTGGACAATCGGAGATTAAAAGGATGCTGCTTAATCTTCTAACACATGCTTCCACTTAAAAATAAAACAACACACAAGAGAAATCTCATTGAGACATATTGTATAAGTGACCCTGTCTGTAAATCAGTAAAATATCATATTGCGTATGTTGGACTCTGGAATATGGGCATCAACTCGCATCTTTATCTAAATCTCATGAAGCCAAAGAGTCCCCCCCCCCAATCATACAAATTGTTAATTGCTGCCCTTGTCTTTTTCTGTATGCTCTTCCCTGGGGTTTTATATAAACACATTCCTAGGTAAAGCAATTTTAATATTTTATTATTATCTCTGTTGAGGCAGTAGTTGATAAAATGGGAACCAGCATTTCTCAAGCTAGACTAACCTATTATATAAACATGAAATCTTTACTCATAAAATGAGAGGAAGTGCCCTGAAATTTAAATTCTGGGATTAATATAAATTTAGGGCTTCATTGTGCTGTTCTGCATGGGGCAGATCAGTCTATATACCTTCTAATTACTCTGCAGTAAAATCATATCTGTGTGATTCTGTTGTAAGCTTCTGAATATGGGGTTTATGTACATGTAAACTTAAAACTCATTGTGCTTGGCATGACGTTTGCCACAAAAATACATTATAATCAATGTAGCTTTGACAATATTCAAAGGTACTAATGTAGCTTTCCTAATTCCTTTTTCCTAATTTTTAAATTTTTTTTTAAAAAAAGTAAATAATCTTTTAAATTTTAATTTTTTCCTAATTCCACTGATTGATATTTACCTATTTCAATGAATCAATTACATTTTTAGTTAATTATTCTAATTAAACTGATACAAAACATAAAACACAAAATAAGCAATATCTTATTTTATTAGGAATTAGGTCCTAAGGCTTATTTTTTATACTAGTTTTTTTTAAACATGGAAAGAAATGCTCCACTAATATTGTGATTGCTAACCCATATTGTGTTGTGGATACAACTTTTGGTTCAACTGTACAAGTTTGTACAGCTCCATCTATAAGGAGGAGTGCTTTTAAAGTATATGCTATATGGGGAACTTTTGATGGGAAACACAGTTTTCCCCTTCCCTCTCTCTTTCCAAAGTTGGTTTACTGACATTTCTTTGACTTCTCAGAAGAATTAGTTGTTGTTGTTATTAAGCAACAGATTCCAGCAACCACTTTCAAATAGTTTTGATTACATTAAAATAGTATCCACAATTCACAAAGACTTTACATCCTAAACTCCCCCTCTCTGTTACAAGAATTCATTTCTATTTCATTGCCAATACATCATTCAGCTAAAATAATGGGAAAAGAAAGAAAATTAATGGATTTGAAATAGCTTTGTTTGCAATGGTCTTTTGAAATTCAGGTAAAGATATACGTCATTTGTAGAGTGCAAGCAGATAAGTAAATGATGGATTTAAATAGTTGGATATTTCAACAATTTACATTATGGAAACTACTAATTAATGACAAATATTCATTCCCTCCCTTTATTATCAGCTACACTGCATTCATGAAGACACATTATCATTGCTCATGATCTTTTCTCTTTGCACTAATCTCCTTCAAGATAATTTGTCTGCTAGTGTGTTCCTATTATAAGGTTACTGTGTCTGCAAATTTCATTATACTCTGTCTTTAAATAATATTCTAAAGGAGTACAATTCAAAAGATTGGCCATAACTTCTGTGACATTTAGCATACATCATAATAGTTGTATCCCATTCTGATGAAAAACAAATAAGCATGCTGGATATCTTTCCAGATCCAAACTAGCTATTGACTTGGACTGGACATAAATGAGATTGTCATCCCTACAAGATAGACCAGACTAAGAAACCAATGGTGTAAAAATGAGAACTGCTTATAGTAACAGAATTTCAAATCTGAATGTGCTTCTCCCTTCCTTACTTTATCTTTATGTCAGCTAGGGAAGAGCCTGTCTGAGTCATATCATCAAATTAGTTTCTTGGAATGAATTTAAGCTCAATCTGGTCATTGCTTTTGTCACTGCACTTCCTCCTGTCCTTCTAGGTGATTCCCCATGCTTTTTACAAAGAGGGATTTGACTGAGGATTTCTGCAATTCTGCAATTTCTGCAATTTCTGCAGTTTATAACACGTAAGAGGATAAAGTAGAAAGCAAGTGATAAAATAATTTGGAATCTTTCTTTTTTCATGGGCTTCAATTTTATCTCTATAATTTCTTGTTACAAAAGCATGGTGATTTGGTGTGTGTGTGTGTGTGTGTGTGTCCCATCACTGTTTGCATACTTTAACTGGAAACCACTCAAAGGGAATTGTTGAATCTACAGAATGTCTTGATTTTCTATTAAAATGCTGTGAGGCATGTACAGTATTTCATTGTATAATTAGCTCTGATTTATTTTTTCACAGTGGTGAACATTATAGTGCATAACAGAATGTTAACAATCTGCTGTGAATTTTCTGTAATGATACTCCAGCTTTCCACAGTCAGTAAACTCTGAAAACTGCTTCAGTTTAAATTGGATTTCTCCCTCCAGTCTACCACCAACAGAACACAAGATTTCTGTGTTGCTCTGCACAATGAATGGGGGGGGGGGAAAATCAGGGTTTGGCTATTCCCATGTTTCAGCCTTCCTTGAGATGAATCACATAGCTTTTTTAGACGGAAGGCACCTCATATTTTGATGTGGGAAGTAAGAAAATATATCTACAGACAAGGGTTGTCAATACTTGGAGAAGGGGCAAGTTTTGGAGGGAGAGTTTTCTGAGGGATTTTATTTGATGGAAACAGGGAGGCCCGAGATCCCTCATTCAATACATTATTGTGCTCAAGCTACTTCACAGGTTGTTTGGTTGTTCAGATAAAATTAGTGGAGATTTCTCATTAAACTATATTCTGATAATAAATGTTACACTTGTGGAACGCAAAACATTAGGGGAAAGGTAAAGTTATATCTCTGGCCCATGTTCTCACTGCAAAGACAAGCAGTATTGACTAGGTCCATAGAAGTACCTGTAATTAAAAAGTACTGATTTTACTCTCCATTTTTTTGTCTCCATTTTTACGTAGTGTGGTCAAAATGATAAGAGGAAGAATTGAGATAAAAAAAAACAGGAACCACTTATTTATAACTCGGGTAGAAGATCAATGAGTCTGGGACTGTGAGAGGGGTAGCATGTAAATTAAATAAATATTAAGTGCACCAAGTGAAAAGAGAAGTGTATCTTCCTTCACAGTGACAAAAGACTCTAGTTCTACAATTTTAAAATCAGCAGCCTTCCTGAAACTGTCAAATGATCTGGCAACATTGCAAAGCCTTAGAATAATTCCAAATTGTCCTGCAGAATGGAAATACAAAACCTCATTGTTCCAGAATACCATTATCATCACCTCTGGAATACCATGACCCCTTCATGTTTCACAAAGTTGAATTCTGGAAAGCTATTGAATAACCCCTAGAATAGCCAGATCAGCATCACCCAGAAGAAATAGCACAATCTGGCCTTCCCTGCACACAATTACAGGTAGTCCTCGACTTACAATAGTTCATTTAATGACTATTTAATGTCACTGAAAAAAGTGACTTATGACCATTTTTCACACTTACAACCACTGCAGCATCCCCATGATCATGTGATCAAAATTCAGACGCTTAGCAACTGACTCATATTTTTGTGGGTTGCAGTGTCCCGGGGCCACGTGATCCCCTTTTGCGACCTTTTGACAAGCAAAGTCAATGGGGAAGCCAGATTCACTTGATAACCGTGTTACTAACTTAACAACTGCAGTGATTCACTTAACAATGGTGACAAGAAAGGTCATTAAATGGGACAAAACTTAACTGTCTCACTTAGCAACAGAAATTTTGGGCTCAATTGTGGTCGTAAGTCGAGGTCCACCTGTATTCTGGGTTCCTTGATCTGCCCCTGCCAAACACCTGAAACATGTTCAGCTGATGGTAGATGAGCTGGAGCAGGAGACTCCCCCCCTCCCATTATGTGAAATAATCAGGGCAGACTTCCTTCTCAGCCAGAACTGTTTGCCTGTGATTCTTGATTCCTTTTTCCAGGGAATATAGCAAACTGTTATGTATTAAATCATATATAACTTGATGTAATTCCAAATTTGAGTACAAAATCAATAAAATTTGGAGCCATGTAACTTCAATAGCATACAATAGATGAGACAGATTAAAAAGTTAGCAAATATAACCATTTAAAGGTAAAATCCAACCATTGTTTCCAGCGTGAATCTGTTCAAATCAAGGTTGAGGGCTTTTTTAAAAAAGTTAATGAACTTGTTTTCCTTAATTTCCCTTCAACCAGATGTGAATGTAAAGTCTCCTTGCAATAAACAACTGCAGTATATAATTTCCCATTTGTCTGTTTTTAATTGGGCTCTTATTGTTGTATTCTCTAATGGAGAGAATAAATAGCCTTCATGTGGAATGCATTTTCATTATGTAGAAATGCTTCAAATTATAGCTCCAGTTATTTTTAGATACTCCATTACAATATAAATGTTTCTTTTATTCCAAGAAACTGGAATAAACTTTTCCAGCTATCAGTTAATATTTAAATATCATTTCATGGAAGCTTCTTTAATATGGTGGTATAAATTTTCAAATCTTAATCTACTAGAACTGTCCACATACAAAATATAACTGATGGGCTTCAAATCATCTCTGCAAATTAATGAGATGGGTTTGTGTCACAAACCCATAAATATAAGAGTGGTAGTGGAATCACAATTGACTTTTTCAGCAATACACTCAGTTTTTTTCTGTTTCTTTCTGGCAATAACGAAAAATAAAGCAAGTAAGAAAAAAGATACTTTCTAGCACCCCTAAGGATGCACCTTGGATTTTAACTCCCAAGGAGACATTTCTGACAAATGGATTTCAGGGTCATGAAAGTGCAAGCACATAGCTTTCTGCCTCAGTTGCCAAAATAATCTGTTGGACTTTTATTAATTGTGAGGTAAGAAATGAAACAAATTAGTTCCTCATATATATTTTTGTGTGAATATACACTTTGTATATGAACTTGCCGAATTCATATACAAAGCAGAGCATGCTGTCTTGTCAAAATCAGAATTTTGTGATGCAGATCACAACTTAACAAATGGGTTATTGTGGAAATGTATGCCCAAATTTGAATAGAAATTTTTTTTTTTTTTTTTTTTTAAATATATTTTATTAGCTTTTATAGGGGTACAGGGGTAACATTAAGGTGCTTAGGAACCACCATGGAGGTGGGTATATTAAACATCCAAAAAAAGGAAGGCAATCACAGATATATAGCTCAACTCAAGCTTCCCTCTCTAATTCCCTCATTTAATTTTACATATTCACATTAATGAGTTCTATATAAGTTTCAAACGGTCCTATCAAATATCAATTACATTTCAATTCTAAAAAATCCCAATCCTGTTTTTAAGCTTTACTAACTTACAATTACTATATTTCAATTAGCCTTAAATAGACATGTTATTAACACTTCGGGTGCCCTTTTTTTTTTTTTACGTAATTATATCTGGTATATTGTTCTTACAACAACATTCCCATATCTTCTTCATTGATACCATTTTTTTTTTCTCTTATCACCCATCCCTCTTATTCTCCTTTTATTTCTAAATAATTCTCTTAAAATAAAAATATCAGGCCAACAAATAAATTTCTATCTAATTTAAATATATATTCTATCAATGCCTCTATATCTATAAAAATCTTTTTAAACCAGTAGATAAAGTTTACTTCTCCAATATATATCATATCTAAGACAAAGTAATATTACAAAGGGTATCCTCTTAAAAATTTCACGTATTCCATTAGTTGTTAAGTCAGTCAAGAAATCAAAGCCTTTTTAATCCCATTAGATAAGACTTTAAAATACATTTTTAAATCTAACTCTAGGCTTCTTTCTGTGCCATAATGGTTTCCATAGTGAGGTTCCTACATAATCAAACCACACTATTAAGGGGTCCATATTCTTTAACGCTTCAAATTGGTCAAAGTTCTCTTTCCTTTCTTCTAATAGCCTTTGGATGGTAAAAGCTGTTTTATTCCATGTTATATTTGCCAATTGTTTATCCACCTTTTCTCGATTTTCAATAGGTTGTATCTGAGTGTCAGTCTCTGTTGATGTTGGTATTGGTGTTTCAGACATCTCTGTTGAAGTTGTTGTATAGTCATCAGACTTCTCGATAGGTTGTGTTGGAAGTTGAATAAAATTAGTTTGTTTTGTGGTTTCCACAGTTTCTCTCAGAGTAGGGAAAAGAGATTGAAAAAAGGAGCTCACATCCTTTGCAGCTTCTAGAATTGTTTCCAATATAAGATCATAGTCCAGTTGTGTATTAAGTTCCATATCGATAGTAATAAGGCTTTTTAATCTTTAATCTTTAAGGAAGGCTCTGCTTCATAAGAATCAAGCAAGCATTCACCTTCAGTTTTCAATAGGCCAGCTGCATCGTTATCTTATCACTCTTTCAGGGTCATAGCCATTCCCAGCCATAAAGAAATATAATTGCAGTACCACTTTTCGACACAAGATGTCCTCAGCAAACCAGAAAATCCTTTTTTTTTTTCTTTCCAAATAATAGATTTTTTATTTTTCGTGTTGAAAGAGATGAAGAAAGGGTTCAAAAATAATGAATACGTAGTTGTAACAATAATAGTCAAGAATAGAATGTTTTCAGGTCCCCTCAGTATTCCAAAATTTAAATAGTATCGAAATTAACTGGTTTTTATTTATATATTTTTTTTTCCAACGCTGTTTTTCCCCATTGCTCAAACGCTGCTTCCTCACGACAGGGAAATAGTTCAAAGAAAGCTTTTAACAGGAAAGTAGTTAGGGAAAAAAAAAGGGGGTAGGAAAGGTCTCACCCGGATTCTCCACGGGGGTTCTTTCGCTTAGATGTTCTTCTGGCTTTCAGCTGGTGCGACGAAGTGATCGTCCATTTTGAAGGGCGATCTTTTCCTCCGACGGCCCTAAGGAGAAAGTTCGAACTGGGGAGAGCCGCCGCTCTTCCCCAGTCGAGCAGGAGCCTCCTCTAGCGGTGGTCGCCTCTACGGGGCGACTTTCGACCCGATTAAGGGTCTACCGACGCAGGGAAACCAGCCGGTGGGAGAGAGAGATCTCTCCGTGCGACTGCTGGTGTCGCGATCCGGAACCGGAAGCCGAAATTTTGACATTAAAAAAATAATAACATGTAAAGAATCTTTTCTGACTACAAATGTCTCCGATTACAAGTATGGTTTCATCATTTTTAGATAGAAAAATTGTGAAAAGCTGCACTGTGATTCCTGGCTTAATGTAGCCTTGAAGAGAGGGACATCTCATAAAAAAAAATCTCCCCCCCCAAAAACAAACCTGTTCCTCAAACCTCAGGAAAAGTCCAGAAAATCCAAATGCTGTGGGAGTGAATGACACGATCCCACCCACTTAGCATCACTGCTCTGTTCAGTAATACCTTGGCTCCTCTTCCAGTGGTGAACAACACAAATCCTGCATGCCAAATTCTGCAGAGATACTCAGTGATCCAGGCCATAGAGTAGTTGTCTCAAAGGTGCTTTTTTCAAAAGGCAACTGGACTGTTTTTTCCTTGAGGAAGAAGAAGGAGATGTTTTGCTTCTCATCCAAGAAGCTTCATCAGTTCTGGCTGGCTGGTGGCAATGGAAGCGAAACTTCTTCTTCTTCCTCAAGGAAAAAACAGTAGGTGCCTTTTGAAAAAGGACCTTTGAGATTGCTCATTCTTCTTTTAAATTATATCTTGAAATCTGGAAAAGAAGGAGGGAAACATATTTTATCATTTGAACTTAGAGTTTGGCAATGATAGACATTTAGAAGGGAAAATCAGTGAATAACTCTTTCGGGGAACATTTCCACCATCAGTAGTAACTGGGTCCTTCTGATTCTCTCTCTCTCTCTCTCATTGCACTTGGATATGAATGACTAGCAACTAATAACATAAAAAATTATAATGATGTTCTTAAAAGGTATAGTCCCTGTTATGAAATGCAATTTGAAAGCCTTAATGCTTTGGGATATCAATATATATAAATAACAGACATTTATGGTTGCACAATTGAATTAAATCAAATGCACAGTTAAATTAGTTAGGTGATAAAAACAACAACAACAAGCAGTTGAACTGTAGTTACAACAACACTGGAAAAATTGACTTATGACTGTTTTTCACACTTCCGACTGTTACAGCATCTCCATGGTCATGTGATCAAAATTTGGACGCTTGGCAACTGGCATGTATTTGTGATGGTTGCAGTATCCCGGGGTCATGTAATCATCTTTTATGACCTTCTGACAAGCAGTCAATGGGGAAGCCAGACTCAGTTAACAAGTGAGTTATTGACTTAACAGCTGCAGTGATTCACTTAACAACTGTGGCAAGAAAGGTCCTAAAATGGGGCAAAACTCACTTAACAACTGCCTTGCTTAGCAATAGAAATTTTGGGCTCAATTGTGGTTATAAGTTGAGGACTATCTGTATCAAAGTTTTCCATATTTTAATACAGTAAGTGGGAAAAATGTTTCTCGCCTAGAAATTAGAGAAAAATTAGCTGTTTCTCTAAGTATTCTCAGAAAAACTCTGGTATGATTATTTTCATTAGCATTCTTCTTTCGATCCCAGGCTTACCATATAGATTAAATGAAAATGGATGTAGCAGTTTATATTGCATCTACATCAGCTGTGCTATCTATTGGTACACAAAAACTGTTCACTCAGGCAGCATTAAGGTAACCACTTATTATTTCTATAAATGCGATAAATTTATACACACTAATGTTCTCAAGCAGGATTGCACATTATCCGGGTTGCTTTTACTTTACTTTTTGAAAAATGCTTTTTTCTGAAATTTTATGAAAGGGTATGTTTTATAATCAATAATGATGTCATCACAGGAATAAAAGTGGAAATAGGGAGACAATGCTGTTTGGGCAGCAAGTGTGGATCCAGCACTGATGGGGGTGGAACAGGAGTAAGATCAAACCAGCAATCATGTCTCCACCACTGGGACTAATAACCATGTTATTAATGCTCAGATCACATTGCTGCTATTCAATGGTATTTATCAATAAATTCTGCTCTTAAATTTTTTTTCCTGCTTTTGAGTTACCAATTTTATATAACCAATTTCAAAGACTCCTTGATAGCTATTATAAAATCTATATTAGCAAAGCCTACATTTCCCCTTACTTTAATTCTGTATCTTTGCATTATTACTGGAGATGACAAATTCATCTTGATCCATGTCAGATCTCATATTTCATTTCCTACAGATCCCAGCAAGTAAATCCCATGTGATTCAGCAGTGTTGGCTTTACCAGGAAACAAACTCTCTCTCTCTCCTTTTTTTACAGAAACCCCTTAATGCTTATGCATTTTAAAACAAAATGTATATATATCAGCATAGTCTATCGCCTATAAAATTCCAGAATATGGAGCAGAAATTTAGTATGATGTAATGTTCTTACTTACTTTGATAGCTTCAGTGTACATATATATCTGCACTGCAGTCTGACTCCACCAGACCTGTCATGTATATCCACCAATCCCCAGTGTCTCAACTGATTAAAATTATCCACTGAGATGCTCAAAGCAGCGTACATGGGACTCTTAGAAATCTTCCCTTTAGTCCTTCTTAAACTTGCTCAATATCACAGACCCTCCAACTGTTCTCTTTATACCTTTTCTCTTTTTCTTCACTATTTCTGTGAGCAGTTGAGAGTCCTTCAAATTACTTTGCTAAATTAGAACTTTAAAAAATAGCAGGAATAACAAAATAATTAAAAAAATTAGAAAATCAAATTCATCTCTGGAAGTTCCTTTACATTTCTAGAGTTAATAATAAACTTACTATGTACTGAAAATTTTAAGCTATATATTTAGGAAAAAAATGAAATAGAAGCTAAATCTATGTACATATCCAAGCAAAGCTGTTGAAAAGTTCCACCTAGTAATTTTCCTCTGATGTTATTTGACTATTTCTTATAGGGAAAAACATAATTTTTGGTCTGCTGGCATTAATAGATTCCTTCACTCATTTTTTCCTGTTTCATTTACATCACAGAAATGTATAATTTACTAACATATACATTTCATGACAGGACATATTTATTAAATATAATTATGCTTTATTTCAACAAGATTTATAGTTTTTAACATAAGATCATAACATAATTAAGAATGTGTAATAGCTATGCTATATCTTTATATAAGAATATCCTTTTATCTAGTGTATATGATAAACATTGTCCTTTGGATATGGATATAATTGAACTGCTACAAAGGCCTCAGGGATATATTTATATATTGAAAAGCATTAGCTACAAGCCCACAAACTTTAAAAATAGTTTTTGAAGTATAGATTAACCATATTTACTATATGTATTTTTCATTATATTTCAGATGATGTTTTAAAAATCAATTGTATATTTTACACCCCTGACCCCATATACTCCTTGTTGATTTTGATCTTTGACATGCCAAAGACAGCCCTGAACCCAGTAAAGGTTGCACGTTCATACTGCTCTTCTAGGTACAAAAGAAATTTGGGGCAAATCCCCATGTTTCTGGAGATTCTTCAGGTAAAAAATAAAGAGAATACAGGTAGTCCTCAATTTACAATCTCAACTGAGCCCAGCATTCTGTTGCTAAGCCAAATAGTTGTTAAATGAGTTTTGCTCCATTTTATAATCTTTCTTGCCACAGTTGTTAAGTGAACCCCAGCAGTTGTTAAATTAATAACACAGATGTTAAGTGAATCTGACTTCCCCATTGACTTTGTTTGTCAGAAGGTCCCCAAAAGTGATCACATAACTCCGACGCACTGCAGCTGTCATAAATATGAGTCAGCTGTGTCTGAATTTTGATCAGGTGAACCTGGGGATGCTGCAATGGTTGGAAGTGTGAAAAATGATCATAAATCACTTTTTTTTCAGTGCCATTGTGACTTCGAATGATCACTAAATGAACTGTTGTAAGTCGAGGACTATCTGTACCAAGACAAGGTGGTTTAAAGTCCTTGTCTCAGCCGAACCCTTCAGATCCCTCCTTTTTTTGTTGTTTCAAGACATTTTTCCCCAATCTCTTTCAGAAGCTTTATCAAGATGAATAATGGTAATAGATGAAATCATTTTGATAAGAGCTTCTTTTAAAAAATCGAATTATTCTCCATTTGAAGGTATTATGAACTCAGAACTAAAAAAGAGAAATGAAGAGAAATCTATAATCTGAAAAAATTATAAGAAAGATAGTAGGAAATAAAATTAATGCTGGCTAAAACCAGAACTAGAATTCCTACCTTCCTTCCATGCATCAAGGAATAATTACTATTTTTTGTACATCTTCCACACATTTTGAAGTTTAGAGCCTTTCTCCTTTAGTCTTTATCAAAGAAATTATATATTTTCTTTGTGCTTAGTGAAGCAACTTCATACAAAGAAATGACACCGGACCTAGTATCTGCGAATGGAAACTGTCATGTTTGATCATTTGCTGCAGGAAAACATTGAGAAGCCTCTTAGCTTTCATGTAATAATCACAGGCCATCCCTCATTCTGCCTGCTTAAAGCTCCTTAGTTAATTCAGAGCAATTTGACCCAGCTTGCTACAGTACTGTAGAGAAGGCTGAACTGGAGAGCCAGCCAACCCTTTCTGAATCTGCAGTGCTTTCTATTATCACACCAAAGGAGTATATCAGAGAAAGGTGGCAGCACTGAGCCATCTAGCTTTTTTTAAAAAAATATTTATTATACAGCACTTAATGCAAATAGCATTTGCACATAGGGAATAAATTGTGGCTGCAATATATGTGCTTCAGTTTCGGATTCTTAATCTTTGCTGAAGTTTTTGTCCTATTATTCATTCCACCAAGCAATGTACAAAAAACAAAATAAGGTATTAAGAATAATTCTTATGCACTGCAGTAGCTATTTCTTCCCTCTCACTCACCCCATGATAAAAGGCTGAACAAATATACAATCACATCATCATGGTGATACTATCCCTTCTTAGACAATACATACAATTAGATTATGTTATTAGGTGCACAGCTATAGTTCATGTGATGACTGAGCACAATATCAGCAATAGTTCACCGTGGAAGTATATTCCCAAGGAAGATAGACTTAATGACAAGAGGGAAGCTGCGTTTTTCCAATTCAAATGCTGACTCCTATAATGCTGATTCATACTTTTAGTGTTTGCCTGGAAAAAACAGGATTAATTTAATTTAGTTGATTTAAATGCCTGACTGCAGAACATTAGCAACTCACACAATAACAGAATAATACAATATGAATGATAAAAAATAAACAATGAACTAATTAAAAATAAAGAACAAGATGGCAAATCTGCCCAACAATACAGAAAACATACCAACACATCCCACAAGGGTCTCCAGCCACTATAGCCTGAGGCCTGAGAGAACAGCCAGGTCTCAAAGTTCCCCCAGAACACCATTAGGGTGATTGTATCTATTAGATAGATAGATAGATAGATAGATAGATAGATAGATAGATAGATAGATAGATAGATAGATAGATAGATAGATAGATAGATAGATAGATAGATAGATAGATAGATAGATAGATAGATAGATAACCTTTATTGTCATTTTTTACTGTGGGCACAATGGCACACATTAAAAATGAAATTTAGTTGCTTGCTCTCAAAACGTACACATACATAACACACATTTAAGCATACTATATGCAACATATGTATAGACCTACACCCTTACATATAAGTAACATATAAATATTAATCACTGTCCATCTTGAATACATAATGGAATGAGGAAGTTTTAGAGTTCACAAGGTTAATACTGTATGGCACAAAACTGTGACTGAATCTGAATGTTCTGCTTCAGATACCACAGAGCCTCCTCCCAGAAGGTAACAAGGAAAACAGGTCGTGAAGTGGATGTGTAGTGTCCCAGAGAATGTTGCAGACCCTGCTCAAGCAACGCTTATGTGCTATGTCCTGGATGGAAGGGAGGGAACTGCCAATAATCTTTTCAGCCATCCTCACCACTCTCTGCACCGCCTTCCTGTCTGAAGCAGTGATGCTTCTAAACCAGACTGTGATGCTGTATGACAGGATGCTCTCGATTGTCCCCCTGTAGAAAGTAGTAAGGACAGGGGAAGGAAGATGTGCTTTTCTCATGTGACGCAGAAAATGCAGGTGCTGCTGTGCCCGCTTCACCAGCCAGCCTACTTGTTAACAGCATACCCAGGAATTTGTTTTTTTAAAGAATACTTTCCACTCCTGTGTTTAGCTATTTGTACATTAGAGAGAGAAGGGATTTTTGTTAGTTATAATTTCTATACATCTGGAATACATATAGTCCATCTTATTGTCACTTGAACAGTAAATTGAATGATACTCCTTTCATAGGCTACTGTTCAGTTTGGGTGTGGGGTGGGCATCCTTAGTTCATTTAGTTTTGTGGCTAAAATATACAACAAAATTTACTAAACATAGTTGCTAGGAAAACTCCAATCAATTAAAATAAGGAGCATTTAATTGACAGGAGGCTTTGCCAATGTACTCATTGGGATTCAGAATACTATATGGATCAAAATAATGATGGGCATATTATAGAATTTCTATCTGCAAGATAAATAGTCACAATCTGGAATGTGTTTTCACTATTCTAAACAGAAACTAGAAACTAGAAAAGGTCATCCCAAAAGCTATGTTTTTGCCTAAAGGAAGAGAAGAGCAGTGTTGATGTTGTTTCATGATACATACTTCAAGATAGTGTCAGCAGTTATAAATAACTTACAAATGTAAAAGAGGAGTTGGCAGACTATATTTTGCTTATAGTTGTTTAACATTGTAGATAATCAAGCAAACAATTATAACATTTTGACAAAACCTTTATTCCTACTTTCCAGGCATAAAAAGCTTTAAATATCTGGCTATGTTCATAATTGTCTCTTGCTATTCTTATTTTCTCACACCCACAATTGTATTTTTCCTTTCTGCTGTATTCTTTATAGAGTTATACATTCTTGCAATGCAAAAAAAAAAATCCAATTTTCAGCTCCCAGCACTTCAGATAAAAATAAGAAAGATACCTATCAGAAACTTTGGAGATCTGCTTTCAGATAGGATAGAGCAACCTGGTCTGCTCCAAATGTTTTGGATTTACCTGTTTTGTTCATCAGTAGTTCTGAATGTTTAGTGCTATCTTCTCTTGAGGCTGAGGAAAGGCTAGTGTTGATAATGCTAATACAAACTGACTTATTTAAGTACAAGGTAGATTCCCCTGTTCTTCTTGCTATCAAAATTTGACCTATTAGTGTCATGGAGCAGAGGCATGTCATTTTTGTTTCTGGTTTTTTCATTATTCCTACTTATGTTATCATAAGGATAGTGATAATTGCTATGTGATTTAAATCACACAAATTCTACCGTACTACACCAGTTATGAACAGATTACAGCACAGGGACTGTATGTGGCTGCTGAGTCACTATTTTGCCAATCTGAAACTGCTTCCTTAACACATGATCAGTCCTTTTGTTCTTGCCAACATTTTAAAGACTAAAAACACATACTGCCCTCCCAAAATATCCCAAATTTCTGTTACGATTTATAGGGGAGGGGAAATGTTAACTCATATGTGTTTTCCATGCTGCTGCTGAAGAACAGTTTGTATGGTGTCCTGCATATGAGGAAGCCTCATCCATTCTTGATTGCACATCACATGAAAGATGATCTGGTTCAAACAGAATGTTAAGCCATCATGGGCTTTGCTTAGCTTTGGTTTAATACATTGTACCAGCTCTGCCATTGTGATTTAAAATAAATTACATATGACTTACTATGTGAATCTAATTGATTGTAGTTCATTCATGTTTAACAAGACATGCCTTGAAACAATAGAGGAGCCAGTTATAATATATGACCATAGTATATTAACATAATTTATGAACCCAGCCTTTTTAGTTGAAAATGAGGTTGTGGAAAAGCAGACCTTTTAACTGGAATTTTCTGGCTGGCTGGCTGGCTGGCTGGCTGGCTGGATAGATGGAAGGGAGAAAAATGTTAAAATATAAGCTGAAGGAATTCTTGGACTGAAATCATTGAGAAATGTATCCAAGTGTTGAGAAATTTAGCCAGCATATTCTTAGTCCGCCTCATTCATAAGAATCATCATTGGCAATCCAATGGAAGAATCACTGTGCCCCTATGATGTTCCTCATGTTATATTTTCCCAGGATTCAGTGTGCATAGGGGGATATGAACCAATGCTTTTCATTAAAGTATTCTGCACTGTGTATATTATTCAGAGACATTCATCCAATGTTAAAATGTTTTGAGAATGTTTCTGTCCTTCATTTTAAAAATGAACCGGACAGAATTTAATTATAGAGCATGTGTTTTCAGAATAGCCCAGTTACAGTTGCCTCCATTTAGAAATGTATTACAAAACAACTGGAGGAAAAGCACAATAAAATGTGCTAAAATACATTAGCACATTTTCTACAAACTAACGGGTTGACTTGATTTTAGCTACTATATGTTATCATTTAGGTCAAGTCTTCCTGCCAGTATGATTTATGAATCAGAGACAGCCAATATAAAACAAAATGAACAGAAAACATCCATATCCATATTACATCCATATTATTTCTAATGAAAAACTATTGTAATGCTTTACAGTGAAATGCATTTTTAGGTATATACAGTTTTTGATTTTGCAACATAGGAAAGAAAACTTGAAGGAATTAATGCCTTCATAGTTTATTGTTTTTTTTATGAACAATAACACAGCTATCCAGATATGTTGGGATTTCAGTTTTCAGCAATGATTGTTAAGTTGAGCTTGGGGTCTATGCCAGCTAATGGACTAAATGGATGTGGCCTTGCATGATGAGAACCTGAAGATAATTGGCTACTTGGACCACATGATAATCTATCCCAGAATAAAGATTCCCAAATCGCAGTTTATGAATACTGCAACAAGCCAACAGCAGGCTTCTCTTGTCCATAGTGTGCTGTGACAAACAGGAGCTCAAGGCTTTCAGTTTTTAAACTCTCAACAACTACTGGAAGATTCAATGGATTGTCTCTCCATTTAAATTTTCTAGCATTATTCTTTAGCAGAGTCTAATAATGAATTTATTATGTTTATTATCTGTGCTGTGGCCAGTTAAAAGTAAGATATTTGGGAAATTCTTGTAAGCCTGTCACTTTAGGAGCTTATTGACTCACAAGATACATAAATTTGAATTATCATTTCTTTACTTGTCAAACTCAGTAAGAAAAATTACAAAGAAACCGGGCATTGATTAGAAAGTAAGAGCAAGATTGTTGGAAGGCAGTAGCTTCTTAAATAATCTGGCACACAATAATTTGAGCAAAGAAAGAGTGAGTATCCTCACTCAGTTTTACTTCCTGAGCCCATCAAATTGTTACCTCACAATCTTTTTTTCCTCCTTTATCTAGAGATATCTTCTATCAAGAACATTAAACAAGATGATAATAACCTAAAACTGCTTTATCTGTGGCCATCATTGTAAAGACAGCTAAACCTTAGGTGTCTTTTATAAACAATAGCTGCTTCCTGTGTCCCTTTCTTATCGGTGCCTCTAATACTGCTGATGAAAAGATATAAGATAGTTGCCCAATCCTTCTTTCTTTATTGGATTTAATGGAATAAAAAGCAAGATGGAAGAAACAATATAAAATCACAAGTACTACAAATATGCCATGCCCCTTAATTTTCTTAGGGCAATTCTAAATAATACTATTTTTACTACTTTTATGCATTTCCTTAAATTTCACAAACATTAATGTTATAATAATAGCTATTTTAAAATATACTCATTTATTATTATTATTATTATTATTTATTAAATTGTGAATATATAGGTTTACCTCTTGAATCATACAGATGATATGAGCTACAATAACTATTTTATAATGTACTATAGATGTGTAACTGGGTTTGAAAAAGGCAGCCATTAATTTTTATCTAATTCCATAGGGGGGGAAAAGTGAGGTAAATTCCGTTTGTACCTGTTTTGCAACCATGAA
The DNA here is from genome assembly GCA_023970755.1 of Azemiops feae. Taxonomy (NCBI): domain Eukaryota; kingdom Metazoa; phylum Chordata; class Lepidosauria; order Squamata; family Viperidae; genus Azemiops; species Azemiops feae. Next base: position 686,142 of record JALGBA010003991.1, on the reverse strand, counting down.
CCATAATGCGGAAAAATTCTCATTTTAAATTATGTTTTTAAAAACTTTAAGGAAAAGAGTTTTGAATCATGTACATTATGCTTAAACTTCAGTTTTAAATTGTCCTGGCTGATTATCAGTGCATATCAAAGTTATGGGGCAGTCATTAAATCTTACTGTACCCCACTGATGGAAGAAATCTTTGCTTTCAGCTGCACAAGATACAGAATGCTTGGAGTAATATTAAACTGAGGAGATTTTACGCAGTCTCAACAAGTTTAATTTAAGCGATTCCATTCCACAAAAAACTTCAAAGTGGTGAATAGAAAATTAAAATAATTGGTTTTTTGGTTAGTGCAGGTATTTTTTTTGCAAGGGGAGGGGAGAAGAGGAACTAAAATTTATATGTTAGGTTCCAGGCATTATGGAGAACTGGGTCACTCTGTTCCACTGTTTCACACAAAAAATGCATGTTGTATTTTATATTGACTGGGAGCAATGGAACACAATGCCGAGATAGCAAGGTGCAGGCCATTTCTCTATAGAAGGAACATTTAGAAGTGACTAGGTAATTTCCTCCATTTCAGTCAGCAAACATGCTTACTAGAAAACTATTTCTGAGCTTCTGAGAATGGACAAAATCTAACTGATCCTCATTCTTATTAGTCTAAGCCTCATCCAGAAACAATCTGTCTGTGGCAATAAAATGGTAGAAAATGATACACTCCTAGATTATTAGGAGAAAGTTAGAGTTCTTCAGTAATGGGATCCAGACACACTATTTCATTAAAGACAAATTGTTTATTATGGTACTGAAGGGAGTCCAAACAAAAGTCTGAAATGGTGGTTGATATTTACATACAGACTTATATGTTCACATAGGATTAAGATAGCTGAATCATTGATTAGATGCAACAATATAATTTGATTGAATTTAGGAGCTATGTGTTCAGCATGGTGACTGAAGGCAAAACACGTGATAATGAGGATGCTAGAAAGCATTACAGATAGTCCTATTGAGCCCAAATTTTCTGATGCTAAGCGAAACATTTGTTAAGTGAATTTTGCTCCATGTTATGACCTTTCTTGCCACAGTGGTTAAGTGAATCACTGCAGTTGTTAAGTGAATCTGGTTTCCCCACTGACTTTGCTTATAAGTAGGTTGCCAAAGGTGATCACATGACCCCGGGACACTGCAACCATCATAAATATGACTCAATTACCGAGCGCATGAGTTTTGATCATGTGGCCATGGGGATGCGACAATGGTTGTAAAGTGTGAAAAACAGTCATAAATCACTTTTTTCAGTGCTGTTGTAACTTTGAATGGCTACTAAATGAACTGTTGTAAGTCAATACTATCTGTAGTTTATTGAGTTAGACAGTGACTATGTTCTTTGAGTAAGAGCACCTGTTGGTATATTACTTTGCTAGAACTTATTGCTAAGCAGCTTTGCTTCCCTAGTATTGTATTTATTGCCTAGTGTTTTAATCAAAATTGTCTAAAAGTTTATATAGTTGTGTTGACAGTTTATTTTCCATGGGAAAGTGGATCTAAGGATGAGATATTTTATTTGCCTTGACTAACACCATATTTTATACTGCAGTTGTCAGATTACCTAAAGAAATTAACCATGTTCAAAATATTCCGGTCATTGGGGCTGTTTGGGAATCTGATATAAAAATGGTTTAGCTCAGGTGATTGGAGAAATTATGTATTTCTGAGCTTCTTTAAACAAACAAAAAAGCCCAGAAGAAAAACTAGCTACCAGTAGTTTAGGGAAAGAAAAATAATAATTACTGATTTTCAAATCAGTGACATTTTGCATGCTAAGCAAAGTCACAGACAATGGGTTAATTGAGTAATGCTGAAGGATATTTAATATTCATCAAAGTGAAGAGAAAGGAATTTTTTAAAAGGTGGTTGTTGTGCCAATATGAGAATTTGGTTACAATATAGACGTCTAACAAATATATGTGACTTAACTACTTGTGAACGTATGTTCTCAAAGCGATTATAGTGATTGTACTAGTCATTTCCTAGACATATTTTTGCATCCAACAACACAATGCAATTCATGATTGCTCTGAACTAAATCACATAGTGTAATAAATTTTGCTTCTTGGTAAATAGGCATGAATTTGGAGCCAAAGTGAAGTCTATGTTTAAAAGCTGTGGCCTTCCAGTCTGTGAATGTTAACTTGCTTTCCTTTGGAATGGAGCTCAGGCACATTTAAATAATAAATGTTGTAACTATATTAAAGGTATATGATTAAAATCTAGTAGGTAGGGATCATGATGGTATAATAAATAATGTAAGAATCATTGTCTCCAGAAATTGTATTAAAATATGATTTTACTCACTTTGTTTTTTTAAATAAAATCTTTAAATAGTTGATGCTTAATCAATTTTTAAAAGATTCCTTGACTGCAGACACTAATGATCTTGCTTTAGGCACTGAAAAATAATGTATGTAACCTTTTCCAATCCAGGGATAAAGAGGAATAGTCCAGAACTAGTCAATATTAATGTAAGAGAAGTAGTAATAAGAGCATCAGCTGAAGACAAAGGTTTCCCTAGCAACTGGAATTCTGTAAAAGGCCACAGAATAACATTCAGTTCAAATGTGTCATGCAGAACTTGCATGGAGCAGAAACCAGGGATGTTCCCACTCAATTAAAAAGCAGCACTGGCTTCCTTTTTAATGAAAATAAATAAATCTGTTTTTTCTGTAACAGGTAGATCATGTATATTTTATGTATAAAATTTTAATAAAGGCCAAATTAAGCTTCAAAAGAATTATACATCAAACCATTTATAGATTTTCTAGTCCTTCTTGGTTCTATTGACAGGATATTTTGGAGCCAAAGTCTCTTATTGCTCATTAGTTAATTCATCACACAACTAATTTTGCACACATACTAATGGTGAAAATAGTGTGATTCCAAGGACTTCATATTTCAGAATCTCATTAATTTTTCACTTTAAAATGTCACAACTTACACAGAGAAAAGATTATGAAAAGAGAGCATATTTTAACAATGGTTGCTTAAATATAAAAAGCCATACAGGAGACAAATGTATTCTCCCTGTGGGTCATTAAATTTTAAACCTCAACGGCAACACTGTGAAAAAATCCAGAACATATGTTAATGGTTTTTGCTGAAAGCTGTTGGTAGAACAATTATGCAAAATGGATTGTTATGTACAGGAATGGGACCAGGATTTTCCCTTTTCTCTCCTTCTTATGAGAGAAAGGTTAAACTGCTTTTGTTTGTTTGCTGCTTTGCTTTTTGTTGTTATTGTTATCTTAATGATGCTGCAACTATTTTAGGCTTACTCTACAGATCTATGTGTATCTCATCTTAAAATAGCAGAGAGCTGAATCTGATGTTAAGTCAGGGGCTTGAGGAAAACACACACACACACACACACACACAATCCTTCCTTAATGTACTGGATCTAAATTTCTGGAGTAAGGAATCACACAACAGCTTGCAAACAGCTGATAATGGCTATAGGGGAGGATCCCTATGAGGAAAGGGAGTTAATAGTAACTGTGATTGGCAGAGGGAGGTGTGCTGGGAGGAGACTGGATTGCTTCAGCTGAAGGTCTATCAGCCTTCAAAGTATACCAGACTAGGAAACAACAGCTATAAATGCCAATACTACTTTTGTTATAAGATTATCATAACAGAACCTTGCAAATCTGAGTGTGTTTTCCCCTCTCCTTTCCTTTATCTTCATGAGTAGTAGGGGGCATCATGTCTGAGATGAGATCTCAAATTACATTTTTGCCCTGGACTCAGATTTCTTTTATATGACGGCTGTCTTGGTTGCTGTTCTTCCTTCCTTCTCTCAGGGTTATTCCTATTGCCCATTGCATTGCCAGGTCCATGGTTAGGACATCATGATCACAGAGGAATGAATGGGCCTGCCGTGCATTAATGAAACTTGATTACACAAGAGATGTGGACTTGTCTGGAACTTGCCATTCTGGGTCTGAGGTAATTTCAGGAGCAACAGCTCCAAGGCAAGGTGCAGGAGGGTGATCTACCAAGAGGTTATGAGACTTAGCTAAATGTTTTGCTGGTATTTGGAATTGGTTTCAACTGGTACAGTCTAAAGAAAGACATTGGATTCTCTGATCATGAACCTTGCCATTTGTGGATTAGGTCCAGTCCTTACTTACTTTAGGGTAGGACATTTCTGCAGCTCAGCAGAAAATGGATGATTAAATTTTGGGACTTATCAATGCTTCTTTGTAGTAATAAAACCTTCTCTCAATTCAGCCTGTATAGCAGATGTCCCCAACCTTTTGGGCACCAGGGACCAGTTCCGCGCAGAAAGGTTTTTTCCACAGACCGGAGAGTGCGTGATTTTGTGTGCTGCCTGCATCCCACAGATAGGGCTTTGCTTGTTTGTGCGGACCGGTTGCTGGCATGCCACGGCCTGGTACCGATCTACAGACCGGGGGTTGGGGACCCGTGCTTTATAGGTTACTGCAATGCACTCTACATGAGTCTGTTTTTGAAGAGTACACAAAAACTTAACTGGTAGAAAATGCTGCAGCCCACTTTTGATAATGAGAACTGCTGTATACATATAGCACTAGTGTTGTAGGTTTTGCATTGTCTGCCAGTAGGTTTCTGAGCACAGATAGTCCTTGAATTATGACCACAATTGAGCCCCAAATTTCTGTTGTTAAGTGAGACAATTGTTAAGTGAGTTTTGCCCCATTTTATGACTTTTCTTGCCACATTTGTTAAGCGAATCACTGCGGTTGTTAAGTTAGTAACACGGTTGTTAAGTGAATCCAGCTCCCCATTGACTTTGCTTATAAGAAGGTCGCAAAAGGTGATCACATGACTCCAGGATACTGCAACAGTCATAAATATGAGTCAGTTGCAAGTGTCCAAATTTTGATTACGTCACCATGTGGATGCTGCAGCAGTTGTAAGTGTGAAAAATGGTCATAAGTCAGTTTTTTCAGTGCTGTTGTAACTTTGAACGGTCACTAAATGAACTGCTGTAAGTCAAGGACCACCTGTACAGATCAAACAAATGTGGCTCTATAAGGACCTATGTGTGTGGTGCCCAGGAAGCTGCAGAACTTTCTGCTTCAAGGAGAATCTACTAGCCTAAACTGTGTAACCAGAATAAAGAGGCTGAGGATTCCCACTCCACTATCACATGAGATCAGGGCCAATGCTTTTTTATAGTCCCTACTTTATGGCATAGCCTCACTTCAGAGTTGCAAATAGCCCCTATTGTGCTGCCTGCAGTATAAACAGTATCATTTCACAGAGCTTTTGGGGTATGATTTAAGTCACGCCTCGGAGTAGACGCCCATATAAGTTAAGTACTTTTTTAAAAAAAAAAATGATTGAACTGGTACAGATGATGAAATTAATCACATCGATTAGAGATATTGGATTAGATAGGTTTATAAAAGACTGGAAGCCATTTGTGGACTTTCTGCATGTTAATTACAAAAACAGATGGTGTTAACAGAGGGCTTTGAAGATTAGTTTTACCTTTGGGCTTACCTGTTGACTGCTTTTTTTATATAGTGAACAGATGCTGGGTCAATTGGATTGATAGATAAATAGATTTCCACACCAGGGATATCTTTTTATATAATATAGTATTTTTTATGAAACATAGATGGGAAAGTTTATAGCTACTGTTATGTAAGGGGAGAAGAATGCATCAGATATTTTTGATATATTTGTCAGCATTCAATCAGGGTGGACATTTTATGTATAATGTCAGCGTAAATGATATATTTGTCATTTGGGGTTTTTTGTACGTGTGGTTTTTTATTTTTATTATTAGTGTCTGATGGTTGTTAGTGTGTTCTTTTTTTCTTTATTTTGCATTTTAACTTTGGAAATAAAGTAAAAAAATTGAAAAAAAGGTTGTTTTTGTTCTCTTTTTATTACTTGTTATAATAAGATTTGATCTATGCTTTTATTATTTCTTTTGTCTACATATTTATGAATTACCTGGAGTTTGAAATAATAGAAAATACTTGTAGCTCGGGTTTTGGAATCTGGTGGCGTACCTAAAATGTTTTTCTTATTTCAGATAATACTTGGGTTTGAGAACTGATGCACCATTTAAACAGTGGCAAAAAGGCATGTCCAGATTTATATAGCAGAGGGGAAAAAACCAGGAGTTAAATATAAAATTATCCAAGATGCAAAGGAAAGAGAACTGGGATTACTTGATTTAAAATTGTATTTTGTAGCCTGCTGTTTGGTTTGGATGAAGGAATGGCTGTTATTAAGATATAAAAGACTTTTAGATTTAGAAGATCATGATTTGAGGTTTGGGTGGCATGGTAGGATAAAATTAAAATAAATGTAGTTTATTTTAGTTATAATAAACAAATGGATAGGATGTAAAATTCACATTACCTTACAATTTAAAATATTTTTTTAATGAGACACGATTGGCATAAGACACCAGAAAGCTTGTCTGAGATATATACAGGTTTTTCTCTTTTGAAGGAAAATTTTATCATGCAAAGTGGCCTTATAAAAAAGTAAAAAGACATCGAACACAAATACAAAGTTTTTACAAAGATTTTTAAAGATTAATATTCAGATGAAACTGGAACCTTACTTATTAGGACTTATGGACACTCAACTAGAAAAGGCTCATGGATGATTGGTTTTATATATGGTAATTGCAGTGAGGCTGTTATATGCACAAAGGTGGAAGACTGTAGCAGCCCCCATAAGGGAGGAATGGATTGTGAAGATGGCGAAGCTTATAGAAATTGCTAAATTGATCTCTTTGATTAAGGAGGGAACTACAGCTACTTTTATAAAAGATGGGAAACCTTTTATGGAGTTTTTGCTGAAAATGGATAAAAATGAAATGGTGATTTCAGGATTTATTAAAATGGTTTGTTTATGGAAAGAAGGAAACTATAATATGCAATATGGGAGGATGGAGGTGGTAATTGTTATGTTTCCTGCAAAGAAGATTGTGTCACTTCTTTAGATATCTTTTATTGCTTTTTTTGTCATCACTTTTACTCTCTTATAATCTTTTCCCACTTCTTGTTCTATGTTTCTGTAGTTTTTAAAAATCTTTGTAAAATCTTCTTTTAATAAAAAATATTTATAAAAATGTAATACGTATATTTTCTCAAATCATTCTTTCTCCACAGCTTTCATATTTCCAGGCAAGAAAACTCCATTGGGAGCAGAACAAGCCTGTCCTTGCCCACTCCAGTGACAGATGTTGGCCTTGGAAAGTTGCCAATGGACCATCTTGAAAAAGGCTGAAATATTGTTTTCTATAAATGTTGCAACACAGTTACGTTTGCTGGGGAGTTTGATGTAACTTGACTTTAAGTGAGGACTAAAAAGGGCAATTATAGTTAACAGAAAAGAAAGTCAAATTAGATGTAAAGGAATGAAACAGTAACACAGACATATGCAAAATCTGTTCCTTTACATCTACAATACATTTTGCAATTATACTTTACAGTCCTTTCCTGAGTCAGCTTCTCTGCTTGCTTGCTTGTTCTGTCCTTATCCTGGCTAAACATGTCAGAATGATGGAATACCAAACAGCTACCCTGAGGGAGAGAGCAGGGTTGGGGGTTGGGAATGAGCTGTAGAATAGGCAAGGGATATATTCCATAGAATCTTCTGATATCCAAGAAGTCGGACATCAGGCTTCTTGGAATGACACATAACACTGATAAAAATAGCATTTGTCACAGAATGGAGGGAAAGAACTTAAGAAACATGCACATCTTTTGGACATTATATTTTCATCACCATTTGACAGGATGTGTATAAAACGTTGTGAATGGATGGCTTCAGCCATATATGATGCAGGTGTTCATATAATGAAAATCACAGTCCAGTGATTTTCTAACTGGGAGCCTGTGGTGCTCAGTAGGATTTGCCTTACAGGCTGAATTGTTCTTTTTAACAGCAGCGATGTTATTGTTATCCTCACATCCTGATAGCAATATTTTTCTACTCAGATCAACATAAGAAAGTGTATCTTATACACAGTGTGATGTTCTTCATTCTTGCAGAAGACATACAAATACAATGCATTTGTATCCCAATGATACACAGGAGACTTAAGGTCTGAGGAGAAAGCTGAGTTGTTTAAAGTTGACTAAGCAAATACCGATAGCTTGAACATGTTCTTAAAACCTTGGCAGTCTTATTGATGACGCTGAAGTTGAATGAGACCAACTAAAAATCCAGTTCCTCTGCTGTGATCACCCAAAAACTTACTCAGGAATGTTCAAAGAGACTATATACAGTTAAAATTCTTCCCATAGTTAGGAATTCTTCCAAAATGCAACTACAAAGAAATGACAAAACAAAATATAAGTTAAAACAATCTCCTTCGGGACAAATTTCCAGGACTACTAATGGATTCCAAATAGCATTTCATTTGCATGTTTTGTGCAGCCATTCTCCCATTATAAAATATGGTGTCAATCAAATGTAATCTTGAAGACAAAGGTTTAATTTATAAGTTTAAAAAGGCATGTGTCCAGATGCTGCTTCCCACTATTTCTCATCGGTAAAAGCAACAGTGTAAAAATGTATTTAGCAATATTTCCCAGATAATGGAATGAAATTTCAGCAGAAAAGTTGGAGGTACCACCAAAAATGATCCTGATTTTAGTAGATACCTTATATATTTTAATAGCAATGATTTAAGAAGACCCCTTCAGGTCTTGACTAGAGTGATCAGACCTAGAATGCAAATATTCAGGAATCTACTACTGTATGAAAGAGTTAGGATTTTCTGTAATTCTTGACTCTGCAGATTACAGTCCACATCTGGTAGTCATAGCCTTGGTGTGAACTTACTTACTTATTTACTTATTTACTTACTTACCCATTTATTTATTTATTTATTTATTTTCCACTTCTACATTTGTAGAAGGACATATTTTTCAGATAACTTGTCCTGAAACCATTCAAACTTTAAATGTCAGTTCTTGCACATTAAACTGAATTCAGTAACATATTAAAAACCAGTACAATTCACTGGAGACTGGAGTTCTGTGGTCCCCAACAATTCATGTAGGTAACCATATTTTGAACTAGGCTACACCCTCTGGAATATCTTCAGAAACAGCCTTATGTAAGTGCATTGCACTAGTGTAGTTGCATATTAATCAAATAATGGCTAAGTTCGTTCTGTATGCTAAGCAAACCATATTATGACTTCACATGTTCTGTCCATTCCATTATGGCTTGTTCAATAAATTATGTTTAAGCAAACAATAGTTTAGCATTTGTATTTCCAATGACTATGCTCAGTCCTATTTCTTCTATAACAAAAAAACATTTAATAAATATTTGTAGATGTCTTCCATTTCTCATTTGAATTGGCTACTTCTCCTGGGCTACCTCTCATAGTCCCCATCTAGGCAGGGGGAGAATCAGAAATTACTTTGCAGTTTTCACTGTTATCCATTCACTTCCTGTTGTTGATCAGAGAATAGTTTCATGTGTAAGTGTCTCCTGGTAAACAGGTAATGTTGGAGTGAGTAGTGGTTTGTTTCCCCCCCCCTTCATTATTTTCAGCCCCTGAGGACTAAAAAGTGTGTAATACCGACATAATTACATGCTTGACCTTTCTATTTTATTCTTGCCTTTAGAAAATAGAGTAAGAAGTTAGTGGCATGATCTTGGGATGGGGAGGTTGCAGATATGGTTGCTGCCAAAGAAAGTGGAGCAATAATGTAATTAACATGGCAAAAGGAATTACAATTGAAGGAGTTGTGTGGGGGAAAATGGCCACAATGTCCTACAAGAATGATAGATTTCATTTTTCCTAAGGGGGTAGTATCTTAACAAAGCCTTGCTGTATGGAATGAAAGTGTTATCAGGAACACATAAGATTAATCCATTCATAGGTATGTGGAGAATCTCTCTGTTTTACTATCCCTTTGTTCTTTGCTGGGGCCTTTATGTCATCCACCCCTGACCATACACCTTTTGTTTTTTTTTCCTTCTGTCCAATGTTGCCATAGTAACATCTTGTCTTGACCATGCAGACTTTTACAATTCATGGTTGCTTCTATCAGCAAGTTTCAGGATTATCAGAGCTTTGGTGTGTGAAAGCTTTTCTATTTTATTTTTAAAAAATATACTTTTGCTTTGGGATTTATAAAACCACTGGCTATGTTCACACAATAACTGGCCCTCAATTAAGCTACTTAGTTGGGGGGTTTTGTGGTATATTAAGCATTAAACTAATCATAATGGCTGAGTTTGTCCAGCTTCTTGAACTAAATGTGGTTATTTGTGATTATATGTATTGGTGAATTATATGTATTATCCTTTAAGACAGAGCCATGAATGTCAGATTGACAGTAAATTCCTTTATCATAGCTTGGGAACTGCTTGGGAAGTAGTTGGGAACTGCTGCTTATCCAAGGATAGTAATAATAATAATAATAATAATAAAGTTGGAAGGGACCTTGGAGGTCATCGAGTCCAACCCCCTGCTCAGGCAGGAAACCCTATACCATTTCAGACAAATGGCTGTCCAGTCTCTTCTTAAAATTCAGTGTTGGAGCATTCACCTTCTGGAGGCAGGTTGTTCCACTGGTTAATTGTTCTAAAAGTTTCTCCTCAGTTCCAGGTTGCTTCTTTCCTTGACTAGTACAGGAACAGGGTTCCTGATGCATAAAATCACTGCTTTTTTTGTAAAAAAAAAAAAAAAAAAAGGTGCCGGAACTCACGCACAGCTTCGGCTCCAGTTGAAAGCCCTTTACGGAGCCGGGGGGGGGGGGGAGAAGAAGAAACTGCTTTAGGGAGCTTCCGATGCACAGATCACTCACCTGAAAAGGTCTGTCTCCTCTCTGCCGTGGTTCCTGCTGCCGCTCAGATCTGAGGCCAGGGGACGCGTCCACAGCCCCCTGCGGCCCGATCCGGGCTCCGGAGGCCTGGAAAAGATCTCTGCTGCCCAGATCTATGGCCGCGGAGTGATTTTGCATCCCCCGTGGCCCGATCTGGACACCGGGGGCCTTTTCCAAGCCTCCAGAGCACGGATCCATGGCCGCAGAGCTATTTAGCGGCTCCCCAGCCGCCCGATCCAAGCTCTGGAAAAGGCCTACGGAGCCTGGATGGGGTGGGCGCGAAATCACTCTGCAGCCATAGATTCGGCCGACAGAGGCCTTTTCCAGGCCTCCAGAGCCCGGACCAGGGTGCTGGGGGTCCGTAAAATCGCTCTGCAGCCATACCTGTACTCGCACTGGCAGCTTAGAAGGAACCAGTTCTTCCGTTCAAAAAAAGGTGCCAGAATGCCGTACCGTGAGTTCTATGACAAAAAAAGCCCTGTATAAAATAATAATTAAAGTTGTACAGAATGAATATTGGTTTGTTAAACTGGAACTGACAGTACAACCTGCTTTGAAAAATCCACTTATTTATTTATTAAAAACATTTCTACCCTACTATAATCAAAATAACTCGATAGCTTACACAGAGTATAAATAGAACAATTTAAAACATCCATGATAACATTTAAAACATACAGGAACTTGACACTTGATAACAATAAAAGCAGCAATCAGTCAAAAACACCAGGAAAAAAGCAACATGGCACCATAATAAGCTGAAAGGGAGCCCCTCTGAAACAATTCTGTCTTTAATAGTTTCCTCAGCAAGCAAGTGACCTCTACCAGGCAGTTGCTCCACTCCATTTTAGCTTCACCTTCCTGAACTTCCCAAAAATGTGGGATTTGCAGCAGTTTTTCTTAAGTTATTCTTATCATCTACAGAGAAACACAAAGATGACTTTGGAGAAGAAAACTCCTGGGAAAGCAAGAAGGCATTAGAAAGAAATTTGAAATGACCCTGCTTTGATTTTCCTTGATATAAGAAGCAAGGAAGGAAAATATGCTTTCATGATTCTGTTACTATAACCTATATCAGTAAAATAGTTCCATTAGTTCTTGTGGAGTCTGTTTCCTGACCTGCCTTATAGTAAATGGAAGACATCAGTGATATTGGTACTGGTTGAAGTAGGCAATTCTGCAGGTATCCAGGTGCCAAGCCCTGAAGGGCTTTGTAGGTTAAAATCAACATCTTAGTCAGCAACCAGTGCAGTAACCCTAAAATCAGTGTTATGTGCTCCCAACACCCGTGGAATGTACAGACTACTGCATTTTAGATTAATTGTTTTAAGCATATCACTGGAGACAAACCCAGTCACAATGAGGTTAATTGATGTAGCCATGTTCCCCTGCCCTAGATAAGATTGGTACAACTGGTACACAAGCTGAACCACAAGCTGGACCTGGACATAGACTTCTCTGGCTACAGGTTCTTCCTGCTATTCTAGCAGGAACTATGAATTCAGAAAGAACCAAGTTATAAACTTATTGTAGGATGGTACTGCTTGCCCACCAAGGAACAACTCTGGCGGAGACATAGAACTAGGATGATAAACAGTAAGTTCAATTTACTTAAGTTTAACTTCAATCTGTTCTGTCTCTGACAGGGACTGGGACAGGAAATTGACAAGTTCTTCCTCAAGGCTCATGTTGGCAATATACAATGGGGTATCATTAGCATACCCCCATCCAGATCTCAACATATGTCGTTAAGAGAGAAATCAATCAATCCATTTCATATCCAAGCCTTAATCCAGATTGAAAAGGTCCAAATAATCTACTTTCTTTAGGATGAACAGAATTGATCTACTAGTACCTTTTTTTAGAAAGTGAGGGTTGGAGCCAGGGCAATAGTTAGCCAACGCCTTTAAATCAAGGTATGACCTTTTTAGGAGGGAGTAAACCATAGTGTACTGACAATTTCCCAGAACCAAGTGGTTACCATGTCACCTCTTTCCCATACTATTCAGGATAGGCAGGTATCCAAAAGGCAAGTGACAGAAGAAAATCAACACAATTTCAAAGAAATGGACACTTCATTTTTTTGGGAGGTCACAGACTAAAAAGAATCACAAAAACTGAGTAAGACAATACTCCAATTACCACCAAAGACTGTTTATGTCAAGAGTACAGGAAATCCCAGTAACTTTGTTGGTGAAATGTATGGCATCTGTTCACAGCAACCCAGTCAAAGATTACAAAACTGTTTTAACTCTAACAGGAAGCTCACAAGCCCAAACAAGGCAGCCCTCTGATGAATGGCAGTCCTCTGAAGCAATAAGGAGAGAGAAGTGAGAGTATTTTGCCTCCTTTATCATCACAGCATAGGCCCAAAATAGGAGATAACTCTGCTCAGTCAGATTCCTTTCTACTCTTTCCCCTACCTCATGTGTTATTTCTGGAACTTCATCTCTTGGAAAGCCTCAGTAAACTCTGCTACTAGACAATTCAGCACCAGGGACACCTCTTAATGTTAGTTATTCACCAGGCACTGAACCCTCAAAGAATCTTTAAAATTTGTTCTGTCTAGAAAGCCAAATCTGTACAGTACAGTTTCTAGAATTTCAGGTAGCTGCCTTGGTTAGTAGTTTCTTTCAATCAGTTCAGAATTGTGCTACTATACTCCATCTTGAAAACAGCAATATTTGGCACTTTTAGACATATTTTGCTTGCAATATTCATAGCAAATTAAACAATCACAGAATAACCTAGTACCTTGTATGAAGTCTGTGTAGCTATTTTATAGTTTATTGTGTCATAGAAAGCTGGAAAGTTGGGTTAATGTACCCTATGGTTCAATTAACCAAGGGTAAGTGTGCTGTGTAAACATTGCTACTTGAAAAGATTTAATTGTAGAAACAGTAACAAAATAACAGAATAATAGGTTTGGAAGGGATCTTGGAGGTCTTCTAGTCAAATCCCCTGCTCAGGCAGGAAATCCTGTACCATTTCAGACAAATGGCTGTCCAGTCTCTTCTTAAAAACGTCCAGTGTTGGAGCATTCACAACATCTGGAGGCAAGTTGTTCCACTGGTTAATTGTTCTAACAGTCAGGAAATTTCTCCTTGGTTCTAGCTTGCTTTTCTCCTTGATTAGTTTCCATCCATTGTTTCTTGTCCTGCCTTTAGGTGCTTTGGAGTATAGCTTGACCCTCTCTTCTTTGTGGCAACCCCTGAGATATTGGAACACTGTTATCATGCCACCCCTAGTCCTTGTTTTCATTAAACTAGACCAGGGGTAGGCAACCTTGGCTCTTTTATGACTCGTGGACTTCAACTCCCAGAATTCCTGAGCCAGCCAAGGGAGAGGTTTCCATGCTGAGCCATGCTGGCTCAGGAATTCTGGGAGTTGAAGTCCACGAGTCATAAAAGAGCCAAGGTTGCCTACCCCTGAACTAGACATACCCAGTTCCAGCAACCATTCTTTACATGTTTTAGTCTCTAGTCCCCTAAGTACTGTCTCTTTTATAAAACAGGGAAACCTCTCTCCAAGTCAGTTATATTTCATCTCACTTTTTAAAAATTTTTGTCCTTTTTAAAATTTCACTTTCAGAAATCACCATGGAAGGATATTTATGAAAACATTACAACATGAAATAATTGTTTAAGATGGCAGTGTAGTATTTCCATTTTTGTGTAGTTTGCTTCCCTCTCCTGTTCTCAAATCCAACAGTGACCATGAATGATCAAAACTTAGCAATTTCTTATTTTGATTGCTAGGAGTAAGCACTAAGATGGGGACAGAACTGACTCAATGATATTCAGCAACAAGAAAATGTATCTCCTACACCTTGGGAAGATTTAAAATCACAACATCTCAAAATGTCGAGTTTACTGTGCACTGTAGTAATTCAAAATAATATAGCACAATGCAACTGTTTTGAAAAGTTCCAAAAGAAGGGAGGGAGCTTTGTAATAATAGCTTCTTATCTGATTTTATTATTATAATTATTATTAACAAATTATTATTAACAAATAGCCCTCCACTTCTAACACAGTAAAAGAGAAATATTTTTTTCTAATATGGAAGATAATCCTATAGTATTCCCATAATGTTCTATAGCACATGAAAGGACAGGAAAATAACAAACAAAAGTTCCTATTGCTCACATAATAGTCTTTGACAGATTACACAATAATCAAAGGACTATGGGGCTGTGCTTGTCTGACGTATTTACCATAGTAATCACAGATAACAAAATATCCTGAGTTAATACCATATGATGCATTGTGGTTTATTTTATTCGGTTTTCTGAGATCACATGACCTACTGGTTAAATTCACATGATATACCAAACTGACTGAATGGTTGCTGCAGTAAATTGTATGAATCTATAATTCCTGATTAGGAGGAATTTTAAACTATAAGAGGAGATGTCCATTTAATCAATTTCACCTTAAAATATTTAAGACTGAAAAAGCACACCTTTTTGCTGTTAGGGAAAGATCTCAACTTCGTTTCCATTTCCATTCCTCAAAAGAAGTTTGAAACAGTTCTCTGCTGTTGATCCTCAAAATATTGAAAACATCATGACCCAGTCAGTCTCTTATCTACAGGAAAGTACAAGAAATAACATTGGGTCAGTGCTTTCCCCCCCATTTCATATTGTATACATTTATTTGGTGATGTCTCAAAAAATTGAACTGGTAATAATTGGGAGGGGCACTACTTTTTGTGTGTGTGTGTGTTTTAAAGAGCTGTGAAAATAATATTACCTCCATAAGAAGCTAAAGCAGCTGATCCCCTCTAAGACGGAGAAATGCTGAATGGAACTAGGAAGTGGAAAGAGGGCTCCTGCCAATTGGAGGTTGGCTTGTCTACAGAAATTCAGCATAGACAAGGAAAGTGGCCATAAATACAATTTCAAACATGCGGAAGAACAGCCAGAAATAAATCAGCTGGGTTCTTGACCACTGCCAATAGTCTCCACATGGAGGTGTTCTCAGCTTTTAAGGAAACTTTTCATTTATAATCAATCATTCAAAATATGCGTTTCTTTTCCCTTATGAAGCTATGGTGTTCCACAAAACCTGATGATTATGTCAAAATATTGATTTTAAAACAGAAATAAATATTGCATGCTTCAACAGTTTTAAATGTTGGGCCCAGCTTTTTCACATGTAAAGTGACAAATAAAAGATCTCCAAGACTATGTACAGAGTATGAGCTGCAACTTAAAGCCCGTGCAGGCATATCAACATATACTGGTGATGATGGGTATTTTTGGCAACTTGAATTCTCTCTGATACACATTTTTAATCTGGCACCACCATTTTGCCACTTATAAATATACATCCTTCTGCTGCATCTTTCATAGATTCTCCACTTCTTGATATGTGAATGCTTTCCAGGTATTAGAATTGACAAGTTTTGCTTGTGCCAGGTTTCAGATCAGAGCCTATATTTGGTTTTCTGCCAATAATTTTGTCTCGGACTAAGAGCAAGTATTTAAAAACTATGAATAATTATGTGAAATATTTAAGCAAAAAATACAAGTAATTAGATTATTAGCTGCTCAAGGATAAATATTTCCCAAATGTATTCTTTATAAATTGTTGTGAACATAGCTAATGATGTAAAATTAATATGCAATATAATTCTCTTTGGGTTTTACCAGTGTTAATATTTGTCTAATACATAACTTCGGCTTCTAGAAGAAATCCTTATATATGCATCAAACATATTATTTTGCTTCTGCATAAATGCTTCTGCATATCGTTCTGTAAGTTGTTGCTGAAGCACTTTCATAACTCAACTTAATTACATTAAGTGCCATTTGGCAAGTTATTTTATTACCATTTTGTTGTAAGCCGCCCAGAGTCACTTTTTGTGAGATAGGCAGCCCTTTAAAGGTGGCTATGGGTGTAATACACAAACAAAGAAATGCCCCCCCTTTTTTTCTTTGCTAGCAATATTCCAGTCCTTTCTTTCAAGAGAAGAACATATGAATCACACAGGACAACCATAAACATATAAAAACTAGTACTGTACAGGAACTTGAATTATAGGGTTTGGAGGTTTTGTGTTTGTGTGCATATGTGTGAATATGTGTTTGGTTGTTGCTTTTCTTTTTTAAGATGCTTCACTTTTTTGTTATTAAGTCAATGAAAATAATTAGACGTGAATATTTAAAGATTAACAAGCAGATATAAATTATTCTTTATTTTTGCGACATGCTCAAATTCTGTCTGAACTACATATACAGAACAGCTTTTTTTGCTTCTGCTACTGTTCAGTGATTTCTCTCAAATGGATCAAAACAATCTATAATTTGAGACCTCTACTAATTCCTATCTACTTATCTCTTGAAAAGTTTTATCCTGGAAAGCTCAAAAGTAAATTTTAAATCAATAATTGTTAAAAATTAAATCGGTGGCATCACATTAAAGCTAGATTTACCAAACATACTTGAGGCTTCAGTTTATTCCCAAAATGAATTGCAACAAATAGGGTATCTTCCAGCCTCTTAAGGACTAACAATAACAAAATCTGGAATAGAAAAAGCTGATAACTGTTATAACTCTTCTTTTCAAACATTATAATGCCAGTTGATTACACTATTCACAAGAAAATAAATAATAACAGTTAACAGGAGATGATCTGCACTGCTGGAAGATGAGAAGAAATCAGATATATATCTTGGTTTGGTACTTGATTGGACATATATTTTATAACTGATTGTTGTTGTTGTTTTATATTTCCCTAGCTTCTTGTTAAAAAGGTGAATTTTTAAAAATCTGAACATTTGTCTTTTCACCACCTTTGTACAACACAATCAAACTATTTTTGAAGCTCAGGTTATTAGTTAGATAGATAAAATAAGTTAGCCTCAATTGCATGGCCTCAATTGCATGCCAAGAAATGCTGAACTCTGTGATCCATCTAAATACTGTTAGGCAAATGTACATACAGTAGGCTGGTATATTTTGTGTAAATTCTTCCTGTTAGTAAGATCAAAGCTTTGCAGGCACTGATGCTTTGTCTCCAATTTCCTGACAGCTTGATGATTAATTGCATCCATTTCCAAGCTCCTGAGAGTTCAACAGCACCAGTCAACACTGGGAAAATAAAACATTCAGTGGCAGAGCATATAGGTTGCATGAGTTCTGATTCAATCTTTGCTTCTTCCAGGTTGGACTGGAAAAACTTTTACAGCCGTTGCCTACTTGCATCAACAGAATAGAGATAGGTGGACAAATGGACTCAGGAACTTAACATTAACCTTGCTTAAGTGTCAGTCCTTTGAAATAGACCAGATCAGAGACCAGACAAATGTAGGACTTGTACAATGCCACTTAAATGCTATACATTAAAACAACAGTTTTTCCCTGCCCCCTCTTACACCATACAGAATCAAGGTAGGCTTATCTTGAGTTTCTTTTTCACCCTCTCATCCTTTCTAGGGCTAAAGTTGACATTGACTTAACTGATCTTGCATTTCTTCTTCATGGTTATCCTCCATATCCTTCTACATTAATTAGTCCTTCCGCAAGTGCATTCTAGTTAATAAACTTGATTTTTAAGTTCCCTCATTAACAATCTATAATTAACAATCCTCATAATTTTTACAATGATTAATCTATTCTGATTAAAACAAACAAAAACACAAGTTATAAAATTACCCTGCCCCAACACATGCACAGACAAAAAACTTCCTGAATACAGGGTGGGAGAAGGCAATTTCTTGTGCCTTTATTTTCAAAACAGCTGCACACACATATAGAAGGAGTGCAAAGCAATATGGGAATAGCACAATTTCCTGGAATATTAATGCTTAATCATAACCTAGTGACTAATTGTTAGCTCTTTGAGGTAGGCCAAGCCAGGAAACTCCAAAAGAAATTCTGGGATTTTTTTTTGAAATAACAATATAATCTTGGAAAGCTGACAGAGTTTTCTCTTCCCACTCTCTTATACAAAAGAGAGGCGATGTGAGAACACTTTCTCACCAGTTTCTTTCCAATACCTTCTTCCTTTTCAAGCTTAATTCATGTTTTACTAACTGCTGCAGTCGTTCTCTAAGAACAGCTTTGCATTTCTTTTTAATAGTGCAGATTTGGATTATATCAAGCTAGCCTCAGACAAATAATTTTTACTAACATATACTCCTTAACTAGACTGGCAGTGTAGCCTGGTTTGGATGGTAAAGTGAACCAAAAAAAAAATGGCTTAGTATCAGTATAAAGCAGCATCCTGTCCTATTTTCAAGCTATTTTCACAACTGTAAGATTTAGATATTTGATTTTTAAAAGAAAAGAAGAAAGGCTGAAGTCATCAAGAAATTGAATGTTTATTACATGTTTAAAAACAAATGTTGAATGTGTAGGTTAGTGGGTACTGCATACTGACCTAGCCCACCTATTGTACCATTTATACAGTCCTAAGATTCTTTCCATATGATAAAAGCCCCTGACTGTGCAGGGTTCCAAGATGGTAGGGCGAACTATGCAAGCATGTTCTAATGGGAATGTTAATTCTGCTACAGCCTTTAGCTGAATACGGGTCAGAGGCAGATCAGACCGAATGTCTAAAATTCAGAATAAGCACAGAAAAATCCCAAGTGTTTAAAATATTAGCAGTTGTGGCAATGTCTGAAATATTTCTCTAGTAGATTTCAGTTGTTTTAGGTTCTTAACATTATATAAATCAGATTCTATCACATAGGCTTTTTAGTAAGAAGGTATCAGCTTTAAGAGATTTATCGGTACTAGCATAAAAAAAGATAAACAGCCTCCAGACAAACCAATCTCACTGAGTCTTCAACTTGCTGATGGTTAGAAGAATAAATGCATAGATTTAAACGGAACTAAGTTGCAAAGCAATTGCTTGATTCCACTGGGAATGGTTTAATGTTTGCCAGAACATTAAATCTCAAGATGATGTGCCTTAGAAAGGGAGTAAGCACCTATTTTAAACCATCTAATGTAACAGCTCAAATTATCAATATCTATCTATCTATCTATCTATCTATCTATCTATCTATCTATCTATCTATCTATCTATCTATCTATCTATCTATCTATCTATCTATCTATCTATCTATCTATCTATCTATCTATCTATCCATCCATCCATCCATCCATCCATCCATCCATCCATCCATCCATCATCTGTTCACCTACCCATGTACCACCCATTCACCCACCTTGTCCCTCCCTCTCTGCTGATGTTTCTTGTTTGTTAATGTTCCAAATAGGAAAAAAAACCAAAAAGCATCGTAGAAGGGGACAACTTGAGGTATGAAACAGAACGTCTAATTCGCCATGCATTCCAGTTCAAAGTCCACTGTGGAGGTCCATGTCTCACATATACTATTTTATGATGTTTTTCTTAAAAAGCGAAAATTATGTAAAATCCTATATTTGAAGTCTTGCTCTTCTCAGGTCTCAAGACAGAATTGGATAATTTGATTCAGTATTTGATAAGTCTGTCCTTGCAGTTGGCCACCCCATCACGCTCTCTGGAGAGATGATGAGAAAGATCAATGTACATTTTTTCATATTTTTGTCATTGCAATCATGCCCCATTGTCATTGTGGTGGTGTTGCCTTTTGCAAACAGATTTTTTTAACATAATCCTCACCTTTACTTCATCCATCTTCACTTCACTTAATTGACTTCATCCATTTTCACTTAATTTGTTTATTTAACTTCTCATTCCTTTTCCCTTCTCATCCCAACTCTTCCCTTTTCCCCCCATATATTACAATCTTCTATTTCTTTTGGTACTTAATTTTGTAACTAATTTCTTAACTGTACTAGACTTTTTAAAACCCTTGTTAAACTTCCTTTTTCAACAAGAACATTTTTAAACTAATGAATTCAAAACTATTTGTAAGTTTGATAGGGAATAATGATCTGTTCCACTCTGGCAAGATATGTTTTGTCTCAGGGTGATTTTTAAGGTGGAATTGCACTATCATGAGAGGAAGCTATAAAAAAAAATAAAAACAATACCTTTAACTTTTTTTCTCACAGTACTATACAACTCTGTTTCCCACCTTCCGCAACTTTAAGAAGTGTTGACTTCAGTTCCTAGAACTGCCAGCCAGCATTCAGCTGGAGAATTCTGGGAAATCCACATATTCTAAACTTACTGAGACTGAGGAACACTGTTTTATATTATACATAAAACAGAATCATATTGTTATTTGAGCCAATGTTTCTCAACCATATGGCCTTCTGATGTGTTGGAAGTACAAGTGATAAAATTTTGGGAGTTGTAATCATAACATACTTGGAAGGCATCAAGTTGCAAAAGTTAGACTCTGATTCAATATGCAGCTTCTTTTTTATTTCTACATTTGTTATCCTTGAATCAGTAATAACTAATGTTTTAGTGTCTTCCTATTTCAATCAAGGTGGTATTTTGGCCACCCTTACTGCTATGCTTTTAAATCTCCTGAATTGTGAGGAACTTTGAGTAGATATTATGTTATAAACCATGAGGTGATTCGGGCTAAGCTTAGTTTTGTGTGTCTGTGAAACTAGCATTGTCATTTATAAATCACAGTTTATAACTTACCATGATATGTGAACTGATTCATAAAGGAATTGATTTCAGGAGACTTTCTGAGAAGTAGAATAATAGCATACCTGCCATGCAGTGTTTTGTAGGGAAATAGACATTGCACCTCTCCTTCGGGTCTAATGTGGAACTTAAAATCTTTCATATATTTCTGATCCATCTGGGCTCTAATGTAAAATGGCAGCTAGCAATGAACATAGTAATTCCCTTAAATAATACATATTTTACATGAAAGCAAAACAATTTGTAATCGCAATGTGGTCTCCCCAGTAGCTAGCACTATCGGAGGGTAATCACTCCCACAGGGAATTCACAGTGCTCATCTGTTCTTCGTTTTCTGCTTTACCCCAAGGATGTGATTATCCTGTGCCTATGGTCATATTCTTTGTGATGCCTTATTGGTTAATTGCTGCATCCTTAGAATAAGAATAAAATACAGTCAGGTGAGGTGGTTGAAATCCCTGGAAGACAATTTAATGGCTTCTGAACTGGTAATGACATGGACTAATTAACTGTTCTGGAAGAAAATCCTTCCAAGAGGCAATGTTTTCCCCAGTACACACACACACATACATCCACACGCTTTTCCTGCGCACAGACTGTGGCAAAGTCATCCCCCTGGTTTCTCTTGCACAGCTCCAGGCTTTTCATGTCAAAACATACTAGCTGAGCATGCAGGATAAGAACAGCCACAGGCTTTCCTTTGCTCCTTAAGACATTTCAAATCCACACTTTCCTGATTAGTATTATACACTGCCTGCTTCAAAAGCATCCGTTCCCCACCCTTTTCCCTCTATGAAAATGGGCCATTTTTAGAAAGGGTAGGGCTTGGATACTGAATGAAAACTCCATGCTAGTTTGTTCGTGGTTTTATGCCATTAAAGATCTAATAGTGAGAGGCAGTGTAATATATCACAGGTAATAGTTCAGGGTAACACTATGGGTTTTATCACAACTTTGTAAAATAAGTAAAGCAAACTCAAATCGTGTGAAATCCTTCAGAACAATGTTTCTCAATCTTGGCAGACTGGCTAGGGAATTCTGGGAATTGAAGTCCACACATCTTAAAGTTGCCAAGGTTGAAAAACACTGCTGTAGAATACTATACAGGCAGTCCTGCATAGTATTTTGAACCATGCAGATGCCAATTCAGAGAATTAAAAGTTGTGTTTCCATTTGTTCATATGAGTGGAGTTCACACTAGGTAACACATCTGATCAGTGGGCATTGTTCTCATCCAGCAAGAGAAACATGAACTCTTCTGCCACAGATTCCTTACTTAATCTGCAATTGGGGAAAAAGTCTAATTGTCACTGTGTCTTGCTTAAATATTTGATGTCGCTGTATATTGACGTACAGCAAATATAAATCTACATGTCATCAGTATCTATGCTGCATGGAGCTAAACAGTTGCTTCAGTGTTTTGGTAGCCCTGTCTATTAACTTGCATTAGTGGCTTGAGCAATGTTATGAGGAAAGCATTCTTAACCATTAATATTTGAGAAGTGCCTCTTCCAAATGCCTGCTCTTTAGATGCACTGGACCATAACCCCCTTTACTGTTTGTTTTCTTGCAATTTAACTGGAGACCATCACGTTGGAGAAGAGAGTTGCAAAGAAAGGTAAAACTAAAAGGCAACTTGATTAGAATGGATGGTAAATAATTGCTGGGATACCCGGT
Organism: Azemiops feae; assembly: GCA_023970755.1. Classification (NCBI taxonomy): domain Eukaryota; kingdom Metazoa; phylum Chordata; class Lepidosauria; order Squamata; family Viperidae; genus Azemiops; species Azemiops feae. The sequence continues at coordinate 663,048 of JALGBA010003991.1, read as the reverse complement.
CATCAGAAAACCAGTGTAGTTGGGAGAGGAGGAGAGAGCATATATAATATTTAAAAAACATGGCATTTTCTCGAACTTAAGGAGCTTGTTTTATATTAATTTAAATATTAAGTTCTTAACTTGATCAACTGTCCTTTCTCAGCCCAGATAAGGCTTTGGCTAAAGATAGGATGTAGGATTTTTAATGTCAAAATGATAGGGATAAATTTCCTCACTTCCTTTATGGTACAAATGCAAACAAACCTACACACACATGCACACACACCCACACACCACAGATGATTCTTAGATACTTTTATAACATACATTTATTTGTTTTTGTTTATTTTTTATTTATATAGCCATCGAACTCAAATACATGGCAGGATACAACTATTACAAGCAATACCAAAAATATAATATAAAAATATTTAAAAAGTATAAAAAAACCATATAAGAAAACCGTATAAAAAATTCACAGCCAAGATATAAAAACAGTCAACCACACTCACTATTTCTACTGCACATGCTCTACCACATACCTGAACCCCTCTCCATGCCACATCTTTAAGACCTTCTGCTAGCCCAGTGGACCTGGGGCCAATCGGATCTTTTGGGGGATGGGATTGATGCTCCTCATAAGAGGGTTTTCATTTTTTCTTGAATGGGTGCATTATCCATTATGGTGACAATAAACAGATAAACCAATCTCCCATAGGATAACCACACTTATGTGTGTTCATACACAGAAGCTGAGTCAGTAACTCACATACTGTTAAACGTCCCAGTGTATCATTCCTCATTTCTGACTATCAGAAATCTTAGTTTTCTCTCTGACCAAGATGTTGCAGACTTCTTCCTACAGCATCAAACACAGGCAAACATGACAAAAGTTGATAAGTTCTTAGCAATAGCTATGGCTTGCAGAAGTTGGCTGATACCTCTTATATACACGTAGTATACTTGTCAAGTTCCTGGGAAATCAGGAGATTCAGGCAGTTCAAATGAGCATAAAGATCAAGCTTGAGCTCTCTGCAGGAATCTGGCCAACTGACCATTAAGGCAGGGATCCCCAACCCCTGGTCTGTGGACCAGTACTGGGCTGCGGCATGCCAGTAACTGGTCCGCACAAACAAGCAAAGCCCCATCTGCAGGATGCAGGTAGCACAAAAAACCATGCCCTCTCCGGTCCGCGAAAAAACCTCTCTCCACGGAACCGGTCCCTGGTGCCCAAAAGATTGGGGACCTCTGCATTAAGGGAAATGTGAGTGAGATAAGAGAGGCATTCAAGGTGGGATGGACTTAGATTTGTTGCAGGAGCAAAGGAACTCGTGACTTATGATGCATTTGACCCCTCCCTCTGGCTCAGCCTGGTCAATATTATTTTTAGGTATGTAGTTCATTAAGAAGGAAGGATTTTTAACTTCTCCTTCATTAGTTATATCACAAATATCATTGTGATAGTATAGCAAATGCTTTTTAAAACATAGATGTTTGAAAGTATTTTATATATCTGTAATATGAATGAGACTTCTCTTGCATTGCCTCCTCCAACTATCCTTCTAGAAAGGGATATGGGAGAGAGAGAAAAAAAACATTATTAAGTAGGATGCCAAAGCTGCTTACTTAATACACAGCCAGTGTTTGATCACACAAATGTAGCTTGCCTATTATATATGCTAATACCAAAATTGTTTTGTGGATTTTTAATTCAAAAAATGCAGCCCATTTTCAGGGATCCATAGTTTGCTATAGTACAAACTAATAGAGAAATGATCCTCAGTAGGAAAAGGGCAGGGAGAGAATCAAGACAGCCTGGTGTGGATTGAACATTGCCAGATATAGAATACTAACTGATTAGAGGTGGATGGAATGGGAAATAGAATTACAAATTCTAAAAGATGACTCCTAGGTTTCAAAAAAAGAAACATTTTACTGGTTTTGACTTAATGAAGTGTATGCATTTAGAAATATATCTTGTTAAGTAAAATAAAAATTAATTCTTAATAAGATATTTTTTGTTTGTGTATTTTATGAAGGAGGAAAATGGTAGCAACAATATTTCCATAGGTAGCATAAAAAAATAATTAGGTAATAAAATATCCAACTTCAGACACATTATGCAAAGACAAAAAACCGCTCTACAGCTAAGATAGGTGGAAGGAAACCAAAAAGGACAACAGGGGCAATGCAAACCAACTAATTTATAATGCTAATGGGAGCACCACTGGAAGACCATCAGGTTAAGGATAGATTTTATTTTTATTTATTATAATAATAATAATAATAATAATAATAATAATAATAATAATAATAATAATAATAATAATAATAATAATAATAATAATAATAATAATAAAGTTGGAAGGGACCTTGGAGGTCATCTAGTCCAACCCCCTGCTCAGGCAGGAAACCCTATATCATTTCGGACAAATGGCTGTCCAGTCTCTTCTTAAAAACTTCCAGTGTTGGAGCATTCACCATTTCTGGAGGCAGGTTGTTCCACTGGTTAATTGTTCTAACTGTCAGGAAGTTTCTCCTTAGTTCTAGGTTGCTTCTCCGCTTTGGAAAATAGCTTGACTCCCTCTTCTTTGTGGCAGCCCCTGAGATATTGGAACACTGCTATCATGTCCCCCCTCGTCCTTCTCTTCATTAAACAAGACATACCCAATTCCAGCAGCCATTCCTTATATGCTTTAGCCTCCAGTCCCCTAATCATCTTTGTTGCTCTTCTCTGTACTCTTTCTAGTTGGATATTTTGATTTATTATGAAATGTATATGCCATCCATCTCACCAAAGGTGACTCTAGGTGGCTTACAATAAATAAAAGCAACAGAATAGCACATTAAAATGTTACAGTAATAAATATTAGCATAAAAAATTACTTTAAAATTGACAAAGATGGCAAGAAAGGGAGCAAAGTACAGGCAGCCATGCAGAAAATCTATCTGTCTGTGATTGTCAAGAGTCAATACCAAGTTGATGACATATAATTCATGAATTAAATAAAATTCTAAGATATCTATAAAATACTCCCAGGTGAAATAGATCCAAAGGAGCAGGGTTATATAAATTACATGTCAACAACACTCTTACATATTGAATGGCCTAGAAACACATTAGTGGAACCTGTTCTATCAACCCTTTCTTCTCATATGTTAGCCTTTCAGTCTAAACTGGAGATGGTGAACTTACCTTAATTGTCCTTTCCCACATGATAGGCATTAGTGGAACATTCCAAATGTACCTTACATTAGAACAGTCATGGTCTGGCTTTGCCCAGAGTTGCACTATACAAATATGTTAAATAAATGAATATTGTTAGTAGAGATGAGTGGCTGTAGATGATCAGGAATCTCCCTTCTCTTGTTACAGAACAATCAAACCTTATTATCACAAGCTATAAATTGTTTTAAAAAGTTCCTCAAGGCAGCTCTCATATCATTATGCCTAATTTCATTGCAAGTAAAAGCCAGTGGATGATTCCTATGTACTGTAATGGGTATTGGTTTTGACTTTTATGGAGCATTAATTGACATAATGCATTATGATCTGTTGTCAATGTGGGGAGAGAGTTGTGTTCTAGAATGTGGTTTTTGTTTTGGAAATAAGGAATTCAGCTAGGCCTAGGGGATAAATGTTTTTGGACTAGTATTTTTTGGGGGGTAGTTATTATATTGTGTACCACTTCCAGGTCTTTAGGCACATCAAGTAGTTGTGTTGCTTGTGTTCAGTTGAGATGATAAGTTGCCTGGGAGTATTGTTGCTGCACTCCTGTTCCTTTCATGAGGGACATTTTTGGCCTGCTTCTCCAAAGATCATTCCCAAAGCAAAGCCCAGCTGCCTTCTGCCTTCTTTTCTGACTGATGAGATAGCTAACAGTTTGCAGAGCATTTGCTAGTCAAAAATAAATACAGCTCAAGCTGTAAATGTTTTAATTAATAAGGCACAAAAACAGTACAGCCTTTTCATGATTCATTGCTGTGGGGAATTTAGAGTACAAGATGGCTTGGGAGAGCTTTAAAAATGTACCATACAATAACATTTGACAGATGGGGATTCTCAGAAAATAGGATGTAAAAAGTTGTTATCATAATATCAGGCACATGTTCATATGTGTTTCTCTTTCCTTTCCTTTCTCTTTCCTATCCAAGTGTGATGACTCCCCCGGACACTTCCCAAATACCTCTTCAGATGTCAGCTCGGAGGAGGATGAAGCAGTTCCAGGCATGTCTGGAGGCGAGTTGGTCAGTGGCTCCAAGCAGCCATCTGAGAGGGATTTGGTTGAAGCACAGCTGCAGCAGGACAGCCCTGAGGCTTCAGGTGGGGGAAAGCAGGCAACTGCAGCCAGTCAATGATGAGGAAGAGGAACTGCCTTCTGCATCTGATCCAAGAACATGTAGTGCAGAGAAAAGGCAGGAGCAGAAAAGGTCAGCCAGATTACTCATTAGAGAAAGCCTCACCCTCCTTGATGGGCTGCACCAGAAGTTGGCTATTTAGCACAGCAGACAGATGGAGACAATACTGGGAACAATATGTTTGTTTTCTTGCTGAGTGTTCTTGCTTGAACTTTGGATTGTGTCTCTTCAGCTGTTGCCTTTGCTTGCCTTGCCTTTACCTGTGGATTTGCCTTTGTTTTGGAACTTGCCTTTGCCTAGTGGACTGGACTTGCCTTTGCCTTGAGGACTAGTGCTGGCTTCATTCAGTAGCCTGTGGAACTCATTGGTTGATGCAGGGAATTGCTGGGGAATACCAATTCAGACTCGGAAGACTTAATAAAGATTCCACTTGTGGTATGTATGTGTGCGTGAGTGGACTAGCACACCAATCTGCCTGCAGTATCCAACAGATCACTAGTCCTGGGCGGCCATGCAATGCAAAGCTATGTGAAAGAATATTCTCCCATTAAAACTAAATGTTTTCCAGAGTGAGATGCACAGTTCATTTCAAATTGGTTGATTGTGTTAATCACAACTGCTTAATAGCTCTGGCACTGTCCAAACAGTGAGATGTGTCTGTTCTGTGGCTTTAAAAACAACTTTTCTTTCCCTACAAAGGCTAATTTATGTCATCTCATTTAATTGAAACTGATATTTATCCTGCTTTCCTCATACTTACTGAGCTTCTTTATGAAGGTCACAAATTCCAACAGTCTGAAATAGAACACCACATTGTTAAAGTAATAAGTATAAGTATTGTGATAATAATTGCAAATAGCACAAGAGATAAGAAATTGGAAAGCCAGTCAACAGCTGAAACTTCACTTAAGTAGTGACAGCTTGCTAAAAGAAAAGAGGCTTCATGTCCTTTTGGAACATCAAAAAATTTGAGATATTGTATATATTCATGGGACAGAGGGTTGAACAGAAAAGGCCTTCTTACATGTTGCTGAAGTGACATTTGTAAGTGGAATGCAAGAATATTGAATAATAATTTAAAGTATTATTGTGCATTAATAATTTTAAAATATTATGCTCTTGTCTACAGTATATCCATTCAAGATAGTTAATATAGTAACATAACATTATAATATCTGATTATTATTTATTTATTATTATTTACTTACACAAACAAAATATGCAGGGGGAAAAAACCTTAAGAATAAAAATATTCCAAGCTGAGGAATAAAACAGACCTAGCAGGCAACGCTTTATAATTTATTTTTATTGCTTTTTAGTGAATAGAATAGAATAGAATAGAATAGAATAGAATAGAATAGAATAGAATAGAATAGAATAGAATAGAATAGAATAGAATAGAATAGAGCTGGAAGGGACCTTGGAGATCTTCTAGTCCAGGAGTCCCCATCGCCCGGTCCGTGGACCAGTACCGGGCCGCGGCATGCTGGCAACCTGTCCGCACAAACAAGGAAAGCCCCATCCACAGGATGCAAGCAGCACACAAAGCCATCCCCTCTCCGGTCCGTAGAAAAACCTTTCTCCACGTAACCGGTCCCTGGTGCCCAAAGGTTTGGAGACCTCTGTTCTAGTCCAGCCCTCTGCTCAAGCAGGAGAACCTATACCATCTCAGACAAATGACTGTCCAGTCTCTTCTTAAAAATCTCCAGTGATGGAGCGCCCACAATTTCTGGAGGCAAGCTGTTCTACTGGTTAAATTGTCCTCACTGTCAGGAAGTTTCTTCTTAATTCCAGGTTGCTTCTCTCTTTGATCAGTTTCCAACCATTTTTCTTGTCCTGCCCTCTGGTGCTTTGGTGAATAATGTGACCCCTCTTCTTGGTGGCAGCCCCTCAAATACTGGAATATTGCTATCATGTCTCCCCTATTTCTTCTTTTCTTTAGACTAGCCAAACCCAAGCCCTGCAGCCATTCTTCATATGTTTTAGTCTCCAGGCCTTTAATCATCTTAGTTGCTCTTCTCTGAATTTTTTCCAAACTCTCAACATCTTTTTTGTGATATGGTGACCAAAACTGGCTGCAGTGTTCCAGGTGTGGTCAAAAGAACAAAACAACAAAATATAAAAATAATCATGATAATAACATGTACATTCACAAAGAGAAAAAAAGCCATAAAAACGAAAGAATTATAACAAAAAAAAATGTCATTATAATAATAAACAGTTACAATCCTATATATACTTGTCTAATGCACATGTTCATGTGCATGTATATTTCTAATACATTTATTCAACTATCCTTTTTTTAACATATTGTTTTCTGAATGAATGAGCCCCATATTTCATTATACTTGTCTATACAAAGTCTACATCTACAGGCAATCTACTCATAAGTGACAAGTGCAACCAGCTCTAACACTCTGACAAAACAGCAACATTTTTAAAAAGGCCACCTTGTTTCATTTGCATCTATTAAAGGCAAAAAATATTTAGAGTCTTGAAGATAATAATGAGTTTCTTTTACATGTTTAGCATAGTATGACATGCAAAAATCCTATCAATTGCACTTTATACTGCAGTAGAAATAAGTCCACAATTAAGATATGTATAATCTACTGTTAAAGTATCTACACAAATATACATGTCTTTCGTGGAAACCAAGTTGTAAAAAGAACCAGGCAATATTTGGTTTATGAAAGTGTCCCTGAATTAGATGTCCTTAGGCAACAGATATTGTGTTGCCTGCCTACAAGTGCAATATGTTCATTATACGTATCTAGGGCATACCATTTTTTTTTTAAAAAATGTGTATCATTCTGAAGAGCCTGGTGCAAAGAACAGCTGAAAAATATTTTAAATAAAACTTTTAATAAATATTGGCTGAGGATAATGAAAGTTATAGTCCCACACAGCTGGAGGGCAAGGCTGATTGGGTAGGATATTATCTTTTTAGGCCAATGTCATTAAAATTCTAGGAAATTATTTTACAATATATTTCAAAAATATATCAAATTAATTTATATTGTTAACGGTATGCATTGTTACAGAGAAATAAGCTCCATACATGCTGAGAGCATGGCAGCCTTTATCAATCTGTATAGAATCTTACACAGTATTTAATATCCAGCTTTGCTTAATGACTCATTTAAATTCTAACAAAACTAATAGTTATAGTTAATAGTTAACTAATAGTTAATAGTTATACAGTACTTTCCAGAACAGTCATTAATAAAAAAAATCTGATTTATTAACCAAAACTTTCTCAAGGTTGCGTTCCTACATTCTGCTAAATCCATTTGGAAGCTTCAGCTGGTGCAAAGTACAGCAGCGAGAGCAATCTTTGTGGGCCCTAGGATGGCCCGTATTACACCTCTGCTCCATAAACTGCACCGGCTACCAGTTCCCTTTTGAGTGCAGTTCAAGGTGTTGGTTATGACGTAGAAGCCATTAATGGCATAAGTCCAGGCTACCTGATGAACCATCTTGTCTCATTAGGACAACCCTGTCCTACTCATGCTGGTAAAGAGGGCCTACTTTGGATCCCACCAGTCAAAGAACTCCGACTATTGGGATCCAGAAAAAGAACCTTCTCTGCCACAGTACCTGCCTTTGGAACATCTTACCCTCTAAAATAAGATCTGCCCCCACTTTCCTTTCCTTCTGCAAGAGCCTGAAGACCTGGCTCTGCCAGTTGGCCTAAGGACCAGATGGGGGACTTTCATGCTGGAGGTGGCTGCTGGACTGATGGCAAACTCCCCCTTCCCCCCTTGGTCTCTGCAATCCACCCGCCCATCTTTCTGTTATCATATTGATGTATTCTCATTGTGTTCTTTTACATTGTTTATTTTATTGTCCTATTATTTTGCTTCTGTTCTGTTTACACTCTTTTCAATTTCTTCCTTTTCATTGTTGCAAGTTGCCTAGAGTAGCCCCATGGTGAGATAGGCGGCAAATAAATGTAACAAATTTATTTATTTAATGTAATTTTATTTAACAAATACAAATAAATAAAATTAAGTTGGCTTATTTATCGGTAGCCATGCTTATCAGGAGACTTGGCATATTTTTTTTTAAAAAAGAAAACCATGGGAAGATTAGGAAGCTTTTGAAAAAAAATAAATGAGAGAGAGCCAGTTTGGTGTCATGGCTAAGGTGCTGGGCTAGCAGCCCAGAAGACTATAGTTCTAGTATTCTTTAGGCAGAAAAGCCATCTGGGTAACTTTGAGCCAATTCAAGCCATCTCACTTGACTGGGAAAATAGAAGGCAGGAGCATTAAGTATGTAAGTTGCCTTGAGCCGACCAAAAATAAAGACAGGATAAAAATCTAATAAATACATTATGAATTCTTATGAATCATGTCTTACTGAGCAGTGATCAGAACTGAGAAATAAAGAGAACTTAATTTTCAAGATGCAGTAGGTCAGATACCAAATATGTATAACCCTAGCTATTAAAAATTGTGGGGTTTTTTTTTGCATGTACTGTTTTTAGAGCAGCACAATAAAATACCCAAATGAACGGAATATAAACAAACGAGACTCTGAATCCATTAATTTGTTTTTGGAGTCTGATGCTGATAGCATATTATGCAACATTCTGATAATATTCTACAACTCTTCTTGTAAATGATAAAAATAAAACAAGAGTCTCTCCAATTAGAAATAATATTAGTGGTATAGAACTTGCAACAATCCTGATAACATGATTTTCTGCAAATGAGCATAAGAATGAAGTTTCAAAGAGCAAGAAAAGCATAATAGCTGATATTTTCAATTCTCTAGAAAAAAAGTAGCATGAAGTATATAGATGTATTAGGAACAAATGAAAAGAAACCTTTATCTATTTGTTACTAAAACTCTGATTCCTACAATCTTTAACTGGGTGAAACAGTGCACCATAAGGCAAAATGTTTTGAACCAAATACCTTAAATAGGCTATAAAATGTGTCCAAAATCCAGGATCCATGACTCCAGGGAACTGAAATTTGGCAAATTTTATAAAACATTTTATGGCATAAAAGTTGCCATAAAGCAGTTTATGACATAATACAAAATGTCATAAACTACTTCCTGTGCTGTTGTTGACTATACTTCAACATGGACTATTTTCATGGCAGATACATTTCTGAATGTATTCCCACTTTACTAATGAAAGCAGACTGTTAGAAGTTCTGTCATTGTTGAAGGCACTGAGGAATCTGGTAAGGAAATATCTCTGAAAAGATGACCCAAGAGTTGTCTAGTAATTACCTACATTTAAGCATTGCCCAATTCAGACATAGAATAAAATCTGCCCCTGCACATATAGGTAAGTGTGCGCGGTCTTCAAATAAAAAAAATATGCTTTTTCAGAAGCAATGTTCCTATACAATTTGCTTTGTGATGATTCTTGATGTACTTAGATGTACTTCTATGCGGGACGATGGAAGTATAAATTGGTATTTCCTATTGGCTCAAAATGCAGGAAGAGAAAACTGTTTTTGGCTTTTCCTATCATATGATTGTTACACACTGAGATAAAAATATTTAGTCTTCTTGCTCTTAGAAATGACATTTTCAGATTGCCATAATAACTCTTCCCCCCAACTGCAACCCAACCAATCTCAATATCTCATGCCTGCATAGTTCAATATCCTGCAGGTTTATAACGCCTGCTACAACCAAGGAGTGCTAAGAACTGAAAAAAGAGAATTAGTCAAATTCTCATAGAAAGAAAACTATCAAGGAATATTAATCATGGTGGCTACATGTAACTGCTAGTAAGAGCACTCATAGCATCAAAGAATCATAGGGCTAGAAGGGAACTCAGAGGTCTTCTAGTCCAATCCCCTGCTCAAGGAAGGGGCCTCATACCATCCCAGTCAAATGGTTGCCCAGTCTATTTTTAAAAATCTCTAATGATGGAGCAGCCCTAACCCCAGGAGGCAAGCTATTCCACTGATTAATTGTTCTCACTGTCGGAAAATTTGTCCTTACTTCTAGGATGGATCTCTCTTTAATCAGCTTCCACCATGATTTCTTGTCCTGTCCTTTAGTACCCTAGAGATGTTACTTCCCTCTTCTTTGTGACAGCCCTCAAGTACTGGAAGACAATTATCATGTTCCCTCTAATCCTTCTCTTTGATAGGCTAGGCAACCTAGCCATTCATAATACAACTTAGCCTCAGGGCCCTTTATTATTTTTGTTGCTCTTCTCTGCACACTTTCCAGGGTCTCAACATTTTTTTTGTATCATGGTGACCAGAACTGGATGCAATATTCCAAGTGTGGTCTCACTAGTGTAGTGTAAAGCGGTTCTATCACTTCTCATCTTGATGCTATCCCTGTGTTGATACAACCTAGGACTGCATTGGCTTTTTTTTTTTTTTTTTTGGCAGCTACAGCACACTGCTGGCTCATTCTTAAGGACACCTACTGTAGATTCCTCTCAAATTACTATATTGAGCAAGGTACCACCTCCTAGTCTATACCTATACATTTAAGTGTGGGACCTTACTTTTCTCACCATTGAACTGCATCTTGTTGGATAGGGTCCATTGCTCAAATCTGTCAAGTTCCTTCTGGATCTTGAGCCTGGTACTGGTTATTCCCCCAGTTTGGTATTGATGAGTTCCCCTTCCATTTCCTCATCTAGATCACTTATGAAGATATTGAAAAGAGCTGGGGCCAAGACTGAACCTTGAGGTAGCCCACTGCATACTTCCCTCCGTGTAGATGTAGTTTCACTGAGGATTATACACTGAGTGTGGTTAGTCAGCCAATTGCAAATCCAACTGGTGGTGGTGGTATTTATCCCACATTGTTCTATCTTACTTAGAAGGAGGTTGTGATCTACTTTGTCAAATGCCTTACTGAAGGCCAAGTATACTATGTCTCCAACATTTCACTGATCCACTAATTTAGTTACTTAATCAAAAAAGGCAATAAGCTTTGTCTGACATGATCTGTTTTTATCAAACCCATGCTAGCTTCATCACCTTGTTCGTTTCTAGGTGCTCACAAATCCTCCACTTGATTGTCTTTTCCAGGATTTCCCCAGGTATTGATGTCAAACTGATTGGCCTATAATTTCCTGGATGCACCCCCCCCCCTTTTGTAGATTGGAACCACATCAGCTCTTTTCCAGTCCTTTGTTATTTCCTCTGTGCTACATGAATGTTAAAGATTTCATTCACTGGTTCCGAAATTACATATGCCAACTCCTTCAAAATCCTCTACAATTAGAAAGATGCTAATATACCACTGTCCTTTCAAGCTTTCCAAAATGTGTTTTGCATCTGATCTTGCCAGAGTCCTTTTAAATTTTTAGTTTGAAGTGCATTCCATTGCTTATCATCCAAGGCACTTGTCCGGTTCTGACATTTTTATTGAAACAAGACTTAAGATTGTCTATGTATGTATAGAATGTGGCTTTCAGAAGGCCACAAAAGCATGGAATAATGTCCAACTTTCTCTTTGTTGCTGTTTTGGGGGCAGTTAATATTAAGTTGGTTGGAAGCATAACATACCTATTTTTTTGTGTCCCTCAGAAAATTGGTGAGAAATTATGCCCCTGTATTTTGATGTAGTTTGCTGCCAAATTTCAGTGATGCATTTCTTGAGTATTGCAAGGCTATAAAAAGGGAACTCAGAGGTTGTATGTAGTCTATGAACTGTGAGTTGTCAATGCTTGATTTAAGGCAATTAAGTACCCTAAAAAGGGAGGGAGGGCAAATGCACACTGATCTGCCATTGCTTGAAGCTAAACAAGGACATTTTATCAAGACAAATGATATTCTGGCTGAGTTTTTTTTAGGACTGGTAAATTCACACATGAGGGATAGGCAATGAGAGCATGCCTCTGAACTCTCTTTATGTAAGCATGTTATGGGATGGTAGAGTCCAAGTAACTTCCTGGTTGATCAGAATGGTCACAAAGCAATAAAAAGAATAAATGGATCTTTTGAGTCACTGGGGGTCAATTTATTAAAGGATTTATGACTATAGCTAAAAACCTGGAGAGTGTCAAGTTAAGATCAGAAAACTGCATACAATATAGCTTAATTCTACACTGCACAAGATATTGTACAAACAAAATACAAAACACATTAGAATTGTCTGTCATTCTTTAAAATTGCTTTTCCTCTTCCAATAACCTCATTTTATTTCATAAATTTGGATTAGCCCATTTTGTTTGGGATGTTCCACAGCACTAAGTAATAGGCCTGTTTTTCATTTTTGCTTGAAAAAAAGTACGCTATTAATGGGAAATGCATGGGGAGCTCTGAGTACTACCTGGGTCTTCTGCTCCTTTGAGGACATTTTCATGTATTGGGGTTTAGGTAGCAGAAACACTACCCACGTACAGCAAAATCAAATAGGATTCCCTTTGAAAGTATCTTTGTATTCTTGGCAGACTGAAAAACCTTTTATGGAAGGGAGAAACAAGAAAATAAGTTCATAATTACTTGAACTAAACCTCCATTTCCATATTTTTCTATGGGAAAAAGGTGCTGAACTTAAGAGAAACTTGTTGGTACAGGAAGGAAGGAATAATAACAAAGTAACAGAATAACAGAGATGGAAGGGACCTTGGAGGTCTTTTAGTCCAACAGCCTGCTCAAGCAGGAAATTTCAGACAAATGGTTGTCGAATCTCTTCTTAAAAACCTCCATTGTTGGAGCACCCACAACTTCTGGAGACAAGTCATTCTACTGATTAATTGTTCCATAAAATGGGAAATTTTAATGTACTGAAACACCAAAGTAAAAGTCGTGTTTGTAGTAAAACCCATGAAAACCTTGGTGGATGCTAATGATGAGTTGATTACATATGCTTTCAAAAGTTATAATTAATTTTATCAGAAGCATGAAAGAAGTGTTACATACATGTAGTGACGATGAGAAAATAATAACCAGAGAGGCAAGTTATAATGAGAATTACCTAGGTGAATGCTAATAAAGTATCATTAGGTATAACATACAGATTTCAGCACTGAATTATTGGTTAACATATGTAGTACGATAAGAAATCTTGGTTTTGTTTAATCTTTGAGCAATGGTGTTTAAATCTTCTAAAAATAAAATCAATTACTGTAATCTCTTCTCTAGAATTAATTCCCTGAGGTCAGAAAGAGAATATCCTGAAGAAATGAAATATTCCTTTTTTTTTTTTTTATCATTTCTAGTATCAGATACATGACCATTTATTCTTTTGGATTGAAACTAGTCAGTTGTACAATGTATAGTTGAACAATCTGACTAGATGATTTACTATATACCTTGCTGAGGATGATTAACATTCAGATGTTTGTTTATTTGTGTCAGAAGCATAATTCAAATAAGGCATACTATATAAAATTGAAAAATATAAAATACAAGATTATGTACAAGTTAAACAGATGTTGCCCAGAAACTAGCAATATTAATTGCACTCTGTTGCGCTACCATGTGGTGCTCAAGTGTACACTGATCAGGGCACAAAGAGCAAGTGTACATATGTGTTGTTGTCTGCATGTCACTACAATCGCAAAGGGCAGATGCCACCGGATAGCCCCATTTGTTCAGAATGTCTCTGGATCTTATTGCACCCATGCACAGTCTATTCAATGATTTCCATACTTCTCAGCTTTTGTTAGACCCAGGTGCCAGCTCCTCTGTTGGTTCCATCCAGTGTTGGTTCCTATGTAGCTTTCCATAGGTCCACTCTGCTTTCAAATTCTTCAAAGACTTCCCTCGGCCTAAGGAAGCTCTTCCTGGATTTTAATCTCTGATGAGTTGGTTGTAGGGTGTTATCTAGACATGGATGATTTAAGCCTCTCTCTGTATGCTGCTGCTTCTCTGCAGGTGGGGCAATGTTGGCTAAGTGGTAGATCTTATCTAGAGGGGTAGGTTTAAGTTATCTGATAATAATTCTGCTAATTTCATTCAAAGCAACATTCAAATGATATGTTTGTTATGGAACTATTTGTAGGAAGTCTGATGAGTACCTCCTCCGATGAGTACCTCCTCCTGACCACATTAACAGAGTATGAAATAAATATGGAAGTATTTATAAGTATACTAAGGCTTCTGACTGCAGACACCCGTATTATTTTTTTCAGTGGTATCACTAGCATAACTGAAAAGGTGTGTTCACTATTTCTCATATGTTGAGATTTACATATAAAATATCACTTGAGGGAGATTAAATGATGTTGTATGTAACACGGGATTATATGGCCATTATCAAATTTTAATATTTGGCTTCTGGTTCTTTTGCAATATCTGGTTCTTATATACTAGCTGTATACAAGTCACTGTAATATCTAGTGTGGCTGTGTACTTGTTGTAGATTAGACTACTACACAGTTCAACCCTGAGCTACATATAGTCTCTTCTAAATACACAATTCCCATCATTCTTAACCACCATGAAGAATATCAAGTAGGGATTTAGTTAAATATGCCCAAATTTGAGTTTAACTTCTTGTGACTACAAGGAAACAGTAAATAAAGAAATGACTTATTATTGGCATCTTCCAAATTTTAATTTCCTGTTCTAGTTTTTAGCCCACGGCTTTCCTGTAGTTCTTTTACCTAGGTACTAGGTAAAAGCTCCTTGGCTTCTTGAGATGAGTCAAGGTCAGCTACCGGTAGCTGCTGCCACCTATTCCCATCATTTCAAATTAGTCTGAAGAATGTCAGACTAGAAAAGTGGTCTTAGAGGAGCAGAAAGCATCTGAGTATGTTTACCCTACTATATACTATCAGGAATTTGCAGTGTAACAGGTTATTTGGTCATCTCTGTTCATTTTCAAATGTAGAAAATAAACTCATTTAAAAAGGGTAACATATTGTCTATTAAAACTGTAACTTGCTTTCTGTTAAGTCAGGGTCTGTCATTGTGTTGTTTTTTTTTACTCAGCTCACAAGGTACTTTATCTGCTGCTCTCACCTGCAAGAAATGACACTTCAGCTCAGGAAGAGATAAATCAGCTCCTCCTTTTAAATTTATTCATGCTTCAGCAAAGGAGGGAAGGTCTGTGCAGCTCCAGCAATTGCTCTGGCCGGCTGGGTCTTTCACTCTCCTCCCTCCCTCCCTCTCTCTCCTCCTGCCTGAAGATCGGAGCGAGGGCTGCGACTGGCGGAGGAGGCTGGCGAGGGGGTTAATGCTCTCCGCCAGGCAGGGAAGGTTAGCAGAGGGATCAATGTGATTAAGACGGCAGGAGAGGAAAGATGCGCCTGCTGCCTGGCTGCGGTGGCTGAAGGGTGGTGCGCGGGGAGCTGCCTGCCTGCTTGCCGCAGAGAAAGGGCCGGATATGACCAGGGACGGTCCTCTGCCTGCGCTGGAGGGCGGCTTCACCTGTGGACCTGCTCCTGCCAACCTGCCAGCGTCTACCTGGGCCAGGAAGGAGGACCCACCTGAGGTGCCCGCGGCCGCCTCCCTTTCGCCCCGAGCTGCATCTCCGTGCCAGAGAAAGGCAGAGTCCGCGGCGAAGAGACGCTGAAGGCGAGGCGGGCAGCGCGTCGGCTGGAAGGGCACCGAGGCAGGAGCAGGGCTGGTCCCCTCTTGGCTGGCTGCGGGAGCCTTGCGGGAGAGGAAGCGGGCGGCGAGCGGAGCCCAGACGTGGCTGGGAGGCGAGCAAGGCGCAGGGCATGTGGAGGCTGGCCGCCCTCTTGTTCCAGAGCATCTTGAATGGTGAGCCGGCGGGTCGGGCGGACTTCGGGGGCCGGTGGGCGAAGGGCGGGGAGTTGCGGAGAGATTGGCGCGTTGACCGAATCACTTCTCGTTTCTCTTCAAGCCTTGTGACCAGCTCTGGGACGAAGAAGGGGGAAAAAAATGCTCTCTAATAACCGAAATTAGCTTACTTAGCAAAGTGGCAGCCCTCATCTCAAAGTCTCTGTAGTTGCTTGGTGACCTGCATAACTGTATGATTCGTAATGGCAAAGGTCTTCCAAACATACCGCTTGGAATGTGATGCCAGCATTATTTTTAGGTGAAGACAATGCATTTTATTGGCTTCCATGTTTCAACTGGGGCTATGTTTAACATGTCTCAAAAAGAAATGGTTGCTAGAATATGAACTATTGCATGCTTTTTAGGAGACATGCTTAAAAAGTAAATTTTGAAGTATTGAAGAAAGCCTTGTCATAAGATTATTAAAAAATAAAGATAAAATAAATTGACAATGTTCAGGTTTTAATTTTCATGCTGTGCAATGCTTTAGGCATCATAATAATTTAGAGAGCAGGAGAGATTTCGGATGGATGTAGTTCATATAAGAACAGTTAATGATTCCCCACAAAGCTGTTCCAACAGACCCATTTGTCATACAAAAGGTAAGGAACTGGAGTGGACCTTGGTAAAATAATTGCTGTTAACAGAGTCCAAGGGCTAATTCAAATGTCAACTATTAAATAAAAGTAGTCCATTTCTGACCACTTACTTCTGAACATTAGACCTGCACCAATTTCCAGTTGGCTGAGAGAAGATTGGATTTTATATAGTATCCCAGTTCTTATGTGGGAAATGTTCCAAGTGTTTCTTGTCTACATTAAAAGTGGGCAAAGGACTAATATGTGGGAGCCTGGATGGATTATTTTAGCCATTAAACTCTTGGATATAATTTTAATAATTATTTTGTAAATTTAGGGCCATTTTTGCAAATATTTGCTTTTTAGAAATATACATTATATAGAGACATTACAACAAATTATTGATGATAAAAAGTAAAATACAAAGCATTTAATGCCATATGTAGGCTAAAGCAAACAAGTTCCTGAGTATAAATTCAGATAGATAGCTAAGCAGTAATAGGAAGGGTGGAGTTAAGTATATGGGAAGAGAGTGAAGTCAAACTGTGGATAATATTTATGCCCATTTTTTCCCATAGTATTTTGCTGACTTTTTTTTTTTGTTGCTGTTGAAAGATAACCTATCATAATTGTTGAGGATAAGCCAGTTTCTCAACAGTGGCCTACCTATAAGTCAAGTTAAAGCCACCTATTAGCTCATTAGATTTTTGTTTCCCTCTACCATGGATACAATGAAAGTTGAGATTAGAAACTCACTTCCATTAATTACCTTTTGTGCCAAGCTCCCTGAATGTCTCTTCTTTGTGTATCACTGAATATAAAACTAAACCTAACACAGCCCCTTATGCCTTTGAAGATCAAACCAGCTGCTTGATTCTATAAGAGGGTGTGTGTCTGTGTGCAATTGAATAAATCTGACTGTGATTCACAGTTCTTGCAGAAAGGGGCTAATTATTTTCCCTACACTGTTTTTCTGATTAAAACTGCCTCTTCTCCAAATTTTGTCACCCCAGACAAAGCAAATAGATACACCCTTTAATTAATGCTTCATCCTTTTCAGGCTTATTTCTATTTTAAAGGATTTGCACAGGACATTTTAGAACATCTTCCAGTCTGGTGCCACTATATATACAGAACAGTTGCCAGAATTCCCAGCTAGCATGTCCTTTTCCAACCAAGCTGGCTTAGAATTCTGAAAATGGTGTCCTAACATATTCAGAGACTGCCTACTGCTTTAGATGTACACATGCACACAGCAAAAAAACTCCCAAAAACATGCTCATAAGGTCATTATGGTTTATTTAATTTGTATACTGCTGAGTCAGTACAGATTCTGTATTTTGCAAAATGATCAACAAAATGCTTAGAACAGTGAAAACAGTCATAGTAAATATAAATGCATTAAAATGACTAATCAAACTTATGCTCTAAGGATAAATTAAAATAATAGTGATAATAAAAATAAAACTGGATCTGTTCAGGAATTAAACCAATGTTAATAATTTGCAGTGAATTATATTATATATCAGTAAGAAATGATTCCACCAAGCATCTGCAATAGCTTGAAGAACATGGATGCAGCAAGTCTTAATTCTAAGGGAAAGTATTCTTTGAGTCTAGATCAGGGGTGTCAAACTCGCCACATCACGTATCGCGACTTTTCCCCCATTGCCGGAGCTGGAGTGGGCGTGGTTTTGGCATGACGCATCTGGCCCACAGGCCGGCAGTTTGATCTACAGCTGAGAAACAGTACCTCCTGACATTTGCTTCCTTTGCTTTATGGAAATAGGGTGTGACCATTCTTGCCCCAGCAAGGATGCATTGGATGAGGAGATTCAGGTAGGAGATGATGGCACCTAGCCACCAAACTATATATAACTTTTGAGGCTAAAAATAGCACTTGGAATTGAGCCCATAGGCAACTAGTGTAGCCCCCAAAGCATAGGTGAAAGTGCTTTTATGCATAATATCTGAGAGTAACCAGGCCATTGCATTTTGCACCAACTGTTGTTTTTGGGTGGTCTTCAAGGTACCTCAAGTACAATATACTGCAGAAGCCTAGCCAAAAGTGATGAAAGCATAAATCACCATTGCGACCACCTTAATCAAGGCCTGTTGCTGCAGTTTGTTTCTCCTAACACTTTCCCCATCCTTTTTGGTGTTACTTGTAAGAAATTTAGCATTCTAGGAAAACTGTAGAACAACCTTCCTATCAATACCCTCAAGAGGTATTGGAATTTGCAATTCTGCTGGCTAGAAATTCTGAGAGTTGTGGTCTTCACTCACCTTGGGAGTGCCACATTGAAAAATGATGTTTTAAAACAACAGTATTATGTATTTATACATGGTTTATTTTTCTTATACTTTTTTCAACATATGAGATTTGCCACTAATTTGATAATTAGTGTAGTGAAGCAGTTCTAGAATCATATAAACAGATAGATCATATATACAATGAAATGAAATGGGAGCTACTTTTTCACCAATATCTGTTTCAATAGATAAGTCTTGTTGGAGAAGTAAAGACATATAAAATGTTGCAATCCTTTTTATCCTTAACTACATAAAGCCTTCATCTATATACAGTAATCCATTAATCTACATATACACAGACACCTTTTTTCTTTTATTGTTGTTGTCTTTGCTGTATATAGATTGGGGCACATTTATCAGGCAATTAGAAAAATGCCTGGACTAATCCGAATGCTAATGCAATAGATTAAATTCTTTGCTTGAAAATAAACCATTCCCTCATATGCCAACCCATATTTTAACAGTCAAAAAATTAGAAAATAATATAAGTATATTTCATTGTTAAACACAGGGCATTTGATGACAATCGTCCCCCTTTTCCTTGGAATTTCCACTATGCATCTGTCTTAAAGAATTCATCTAAAAAATCTCTCTCTTGCAATTAGTCTGTCAGATGGTCCATTGGTATCTTATACAGAAGGAACTGGAAGAGTCCTTTTGAAAAAATGTAGTGTTGAGATGTCCAGGTTTATTAAGTCCATTCACCTGAAAATAAGCCATCTGTTACACAAAGCCTGTCTTCTTTTTTGTTCAAAAACAAATTGCAACCAATTGTCATATGTACCTATTAAATTATATACAGGTTTTACCTTTAGTGCAAAAACACACCTTTTCAAAATACCCCAAATAATGGGGTAATAATGGGGGTTGCATCATACTATATTTAGGCTATCTTCTTGGGCCTGTATCCCAGTAGAAAACAACATATAATCAATCTTGGCAATTTTGAAAAGTAAGCAGAATTAGACTTGGCTAGTACTTGGATGGAAGACCACTATACCCAGAATGGTAAAATATACTGGAAAGTTTTTTTTTTAAATCCTGATAGAAGAAAATAAACTCATTCCACTGCATTAAAAAGACAACATAGTCATCAAACATCAAGGTTAACTCAAGGATACCTTAACTTACTTAAGAGCAGGGCTTTTTTTGTCATAGAACGCCCAGAACGGAGTTCCGGCACCTTTTTTGGATGGAACCTTGTAGGGTAGGCAAGGCGGGTTGTATGACATGTGTGAGTTCCGGCACTTTTTTTTTTTTTTTTACAAAAAAAGCACTGCTTAAGAGCATAAGAGTGCTGCAGGATCAGACTATAGGTCCATACAGCCCAAAATACTTTATTTCAGAGTAATCTACAGGATGCATTTAGGAAGTTCAGGCACTGTGACTAAAAAGTAATAGGGCCCCCTTTTAGTTTTTCCCAGTAACTAATATTTAAGATATTCAGAAGAATATCTATACCCACTAATATTCTGATTCCTTACGAACCTGTCCAATATCTTTTAATAATTATCTAAATTGGCTACCATTTCAGTAACCACTGATACCATATTCTATCTTATAACTACATTCTGCATAAAACGTATTTCTTTTATGCATCTTCAGCATTTATTTTCAATAGATGACCTTGAGTTTTAACATAAGAGAGGGTTCAAAGAGTCTTTTCATATGGCCTGTCACATGTCTATCCTTACCCTCTGTTATTCCATATTTATTGTCATTGCTTAGTCACTTTCAATTTTTCCTGACCTGATGGACATCATTTTGCTAGTCCTGCATGTCAGTAACTGCTTTGAGTTCTCATAAGTTCATGTTTGTTCATCTCAGCATCTGGCCTCTTTTTCAATTGTATTTTCTTTTTCTAAACATCAAGATCTTCTCCAATTATTCTTCTTCTGGGCAGTATTTATAATGTGGTTGTTATGTTTCCTTGTGGAGTACTTACTGTTTTTTGCATGTTTTCAATAGAACTTGTCTTTTTTACATCACACAGAGTGGATATTTTCACATGTACACATGTACACAGAGTGGATATTTTCATTAAGCTGGCTACTTTGACTCCAAGATCCCTATCTTACTCCATTACTGTGAGCTAAGATCCCATTATGACATAGTGCCAAGGTGAAATACCAGATTATACTGAACTACAGTTGTGATTTTGAACCCAACCTGTAGATACCTTTTTGGAAGACTTCACAATCCCTTTTTGATTTGACCACTCTCAACTGTTGGATATCATCAACAAATCACTATGTATGTATGTATGTATGTATGTGTGTGTGTGTGTATGTATATTAATTATAGGAGGAGATATTTTGACATCTCTCCTTTTCTATATTCTTATTCTATTTTCTGTTTTTGAACAAGATGCCAATTTATAAAGCTGAAATAAAGATAGTTTGCAAGGTGAGAAAGGTATGGGGAGAGATTATGGTTCAAGCACAGTGGACTTGCTTAGAATTAAAGCCTCACCTATTTTCTCCCATTGTGTAATTCTTCTCAATCACTTTATCTGATCTTAAGATTATATTAATTTTAACATGCTTACTGGGCAGTTACATCTAGTGCTTCTTTTGTAAAATGTTTTGGGAATAAGCAAGTATTTATTTCCTAAAAGCGGGTTAATGTCTTTTTATTTTACTGAGTGATATTATCTTAAGTAAAATCTACCTCCTTGAAATCCTTTTGAGAATGGCGTATGAGGTCAAATGCTTTGTGATGTAATTGCAAATAGAATGTCACAGTTAGAATATAGTTTCATTTAACTATATGCACTTCCATACTTAGATGAAGTGTACATAGATATAAATTTCTGAGAAACAATAGTGTGAAAAGGCTGCTGTTTTCCTACCACATGTTCAGGCTTCCAATGATATCTGGTTGCTTATTCTGGGAAGTAAAAAGTTAGGATTAGATAGACATCTGGGATTTGAGTTTTTTTTTTCTTAAATTCTATGTAAGATTCTTGCTCCTTAAATAAAATTTGTGTCAAGTAATGATTTAGTATCTACACTTTTTTCCCAGCACGTGCTAAGAAATGCTTCATTGACTTGATTTTTTTTACTTATTATGCGGGTGATAAAGAAATAAGATTCTAGCATGAAAAATAAAATTGGTGAGTGGACATCATAGTCTTATTTATGAGTAAATGAGGATTTTATTCCCAAATCTTAATTCTGACAGGGCAAATAGCTGTAGATTCCAAAACACTGCATTTGTGTAAAAGTTTTTATTATGTGTACATGTATGTTCAAGCTACTGAAATGTACCTGGAAAAGAATGATCGGCCTTATACTGGCATTTTGGTAGATTTCTGTTCCAGCTGTGCTGTTTATGAATACACTGATTAAAGCTGTCAAAATGGCTGCTGTATGAACTCAAATGGCTGCTCCTATTTCTGCTACAACTCTGATTGTTTGCTTATAGCAGCCCTATAGATGGTGTTATTATTCCCTTGAGCAAAGGTATTTTACAAGATAGTGTGCTCAGAATGCCTCCCTTGACAACCATTAGGCTTCTTGTCCCACTTGATAAATAAATAGGAAATTAATATGCTACAAAATGCCAGTGCCTAACATAATTTTTATTGATGACAGTACGGTAAAGTAGAAATAATTGATGTTTTTTTTTCTGCTTGGAAAGTAATACAGAGGTAAGCTGTTGTAATAGACAGCATTCTCGGGACATGAGGATAAGGGGGACCAAATTCAACAATCCGCCTTCTTCTAAGTGGGTGTCCTATGACTGGCCATGCCCACTATGACAAAGTTTCGTGAAACTCCCCAAGATTATGCTTTCCTGCTATAGCAGATTCTTCTGATGTCTTTCTACTGAGACAAAGTCTTGCATGATGAAATAAATCCTCACCTTTGGTAAGTATGCTTTTCAGTGATATGCTCAAACCAAGGATTTTAAAAATGGTACATTAGAGAATCTGCATTTGTTCAAGGTACTTAACATGATCAATGACAGCTTCACATATCATTCAAGCTAGGCAATTTTAGGAAAATTAAAACTATTTCATCCTTTTTTCATGCAGAATTTAATCAACGTCTATCTTACTTTAATTAAGGATTGTAGTCACCGCCACATAATCTTCTCTTCCAGTTACTGCCACAGAGATAAAATGATTTACTCGATTCCCACAATAAGCAGGAGTTTGGACTAGATGACCTATGTGATCCCCGCTCACTCATGCATTTTAAGATGGTATGCCAAGATCCCGAAAAACAGGGATGTTCTGAGTTTCCTTTTTTCTTTTTTGTTTGCATAGTTTGCATGAGATGCAGCTGAATATGTCACACAAAGCTGTCAGAGAGAATGTAGGATAATTTACAAAAAATGGGCTGGACAAGGAGTGATGTTGGTGGATAAAAGATTGATAAAACCTAAATAACACAAAAATCTTGAATAAGCAGGATGGAAACTTGAATGTTTTCCTTTACCAATGTAGTATCTTCATCACAATGTTCAAAAACTCTTCGCTTTTGCTAGGGGGAGAAGACTCAATTGCTACCTTTTCCATGTCACCTCCTTTTTAATAGCAGCATACAGTACTATGTCACTTAAGCAGAGAAAATTGCCTGACGATCTGAGACTCGGGGTGTCTGCTGCAAAGGGAGGTGCCCAGAAATCTTTTTGCATAGAAATTCTATATCGAAGGCAAACTTATATAGCAATAAAAAACAGACACACCTTCCCTGAAAACGCCATTCAGCATATTTTTCTCATATTCTTTTTTCAGACTTGCTGCCTGCATTGGATCCTAGGCCTCTTAGCTTGTAATTTTAAAAATGCTTAGGCAGTTGGTATTGCTGGAAGCATTTGATAGGCTGAGAGATGGTGCCTGGGAATTTTTTCCCCTGCAGGCATAGAATGGAGCTTAGTAAATTTTTGGTAATTCAGGGATGAGGATTAGCTGGCTTGGCAAGTGAGGCCAAGCACATCAAGCATTGAGAATCAGAAGGAAAAAAGAAAGGTTTGAAATCCCGAGCTCTGAATATTTGACTTAAATAAAATATTACTGAACCATCCAAACAAAGGGATAGATAAAACAATTTACCTGTTGATAACCTTGTAATGTATAGATTTATTACTGCACACATCTATTTTTTTAAATATATCAACATATGAAGGCAGAAAAACTCATGCAAATCATAAAGTTGTCTATTATTCATATAACATCTGAAGTCTGTATCAAGAATGCTGATTAGTAGGTAGGATTGAAAGATGCGAAATGAATGGACTGTGACATACATAGTTAGGTTGGACCCTAGCCAAAAGTTTGCTAAGAAAAAAGAAAAAAGTCAAAATAGTGTTGTAAAAAAAAATCTTAGTAACTTACTGTAAGTCCAATATATATGTGACCTTCCACAAACATATTTGTTCAAAAATCAACATTCCAGTAGAGATCTCAAGTAAACAGCATGCCTATTTTCCAACTTGAACTCACCTCCTCTTCCCCAACAATAAAACTTTCTGGTTGTCTACCTTATTCTCAAGATGATATAGATTTTTTTTTCTTTTTACGACCCTAATTCCTTCCTTCGGGATGGGTTCAGAGTGACTAAGTGGAGCTGAGCATTTATTGCCTGGATGCCCTTCCTGATGCCTACGCAGAGTTCGCAGCAGATATTTTATGTTTGTGCCCTGATAGAGAAACATATGTTGCTGCCTAGGATTGAACTCTCAACCTTTCAAGTGGGGAGGCAAAATAATTCACCTCTAGGCTTCCACTCTGCTTCTCAGGATAATATAGATGATGGTTTGCTAATATTATTTCTGAGTTTCCATGAGCTGGTACAGCCTGCTGGGACTGATGGTTGTTTCCTATTGCAACTTTCTTCATACTTCTCCTACTCATGTTTCTTAATTTTTAAAAAAAGTTTTATTATTATAATACAGTGCTTTCAGTGTTAGAATCACATATGAAGAGCCAAGTTCAGGTCCAAACTTAATAAAGGATACTCACTGTGTGACTTGAGTAGTTGCTGTCTCTCAGCTTAACCTCTCTCCCAGGGAGCTAAAGGTAGTCACATAGAACACATTGCTCCATTTTTTTCCTATAACAATAATCCTAAGAAGTAGATTGGGCTAAATGAAAGTCACTTGGCTGCTATATCTGAGAGTACTTTGAAAGCATTCTATCATGTAGCCAAACAGAGTATTCTGCTAGATGCAGAGAGCAACCTAATTTCCCACAGAAAGATTTTTCCCATAGAAGAAGACCCTCTGCTGAACCGGCAGATCTATCTTTTTAAAAAATGGACTTGTGAAAAGTAGGAGGCAGTATACAGGTGTAATGGGTGGCAAAACCAGTGCTTTTTTTGTAAAAAAAAAAAAAAAAAAGGTGCCGGAACTCACACATGTCATACAACCCACTTTGCCTATCTACAAGGTTCCATCCAAAAAAGGTGCCGGAACTCCGTTCTGAGCGTTCTATGAGAAAAAAAAGCCCTGGGCAAAACTATGGTGGATTTTAATCAGTTTGGCTACTGAAGCTTGTTGGTTTTAGAGAAAAGTGTTGATGGCTGGAGCTCCTGAGATGGACTTGCTGAAAGTCTGATCATTTTCTTGGGAGGTCTGGGTCAAGAAGACCACTGAAACAGAGGAGGACCTGGTGACAGGGACAAATGTAGCTAATGCAGATGGCCTCTGTGGAAGAGACTGAAGAAACCAAATTTGGCCACTCAGAGATTGAGGCAATGCCAATTAAGGAGAGAGAGAATGACAATATAATTAGCTCCTTCCTTATTTTTAAGCAGAAAATAGGAATAGAGCATAGAAATAGTATTGTTTAGATTTAGCTAACACACTAGACTATAGACATAACTAGGTAAACTTGACCAGAAACTAGAATCTTCATGTATTATTTTTAAAATGATTTACCTGTTGAAAACAACTCAAGCCTCTGATTCTTTACTCCTGTCTTTTTCTGTGGTGTCAGATAAGTAGAAAGACACTTTTGGTCTATCTAGTAGTAAGTATCTTGGAAAGGAGTGCTAGCTAGTGGAAATAGAGGCTATTTTATTTTATACTATTTGCCATGTCAATAAAAAAAAATCATAAGTACCATCTGATGTACTATGTCCTCTATCAAATCCTTGTGAACCCAGAAAGACCCATGGCAAGTATACCTGAACCAATGCATTTTGTATTTTTATAGCATTCTATTTATATAGTTTTATTTTTAATATTGTAAGAGGCCCAGAGTTACCTTGTGGTAAGATAGACGGCCAATAAATTTAATAGATAGATAGACAGACAGGCAGGCAGGCAGGCAGGTAGGTAGATAGGTAAGTAATAATATAAGTAAGTAAGTAATAAATAAACAAACAAACAAATAAATAAATGTATGTCTCCCTGGTCTTATCCGTAACTATTGCACCATGCTCAGTTACTGTTGGGGGGAGAGGAACTGATTATCATTCTACCTGTTGACTGAAAATATTTACTTTTGCTAGTGAAAAAAAAAGTCTGTAAATTCATATGGCTCTTGATAATGAAATTAAAAAAAACACTTGCTCAAATATTTAATAGTTTGGCAACAGTCCTTATGTTCATCATGCAGCAGGTATGGGCATTTTTTTGTGGCTAGGTACTGCATTTTGCAGTCTCTGGGGGTGGCTGGGAACATGATCATGAAGCAGTGATATACTGAAGAAAACAGTGTTGGCGATAATTAAATTAAAATTGTGCTAAGCACACCAAATACACGAGAGCCTTATTAAAGTTGTGATTTTTTTTCCCTACAAAAAAATTACAAAATCCAATTGCAGTGATCTGCTGCCAAATATCAGTAGCTCAGTCTTGGGTTACTCTAAGGAGATATATGTATCCAAAAAGAGATTTTGTAACATGTATGATTGCCCACTCCAGGTGCAGAAAAAAAGGGAATGAAAAAGCTGATAGTTATACTGTACATCATTCCATTCAGGATCCAAACTGCTATACAGGTAGTCCTCAATTTACAACCTTTAGTGAATGTTTGAAGTTACAATGGCATTGAAAAAAGGGACCTATGTCTGTTTTTCACACTTACAATTTTTGCAGCACCCCCTCGGTCATGTGATCAAAATTCAGATGCTTGGCAACTGGCTCATACTAAGACAGTTGCAGTGACCCAGAGTCATGTGATCACCTTTTACGACCTTCTGACAAGGAACTTCAATGGGGAAACCAGATTCACTTCACAACCATGTTACTAACAACTGTGGTGATTCACTTAACAACTGTGTCAAGGAAGGTCATAATATGGGGCAAAACTCACTTAACAACTGTCTCAGCAACAGAATTTTTGGGCTCAGTTGTGATTGTAAGTCAAGGACCACTTGTATTTATAATTTGATATCAAGATAAATCCTCTATCAATGATGTGATAACATAGGATTTGCATATATATCAGTTTTTAAACAAAAAGAAAAAAAAGCAAATATAGTTACAGAGGTACAAACAAGATGTCCTTCCTTTTACAAATAGTGAATAATAATAAAAATTTAAATAAAAATTTAAAAGAAAATAGATATTTGTGTCATAGATAAAAAAAGTGGAGAAATCTTGTTTCTGTTGCTTAAATTTTAAATTTCCTTCACATTGCATAAAATATTTACAGTATTCAAATATGCACATATCAGCAGTCCATCAAGCTTAGGCAGCCAGTAGGTGGGCAGAGGGGGAGAGTGACTGAATGTGCATTGTGATGACATGACACAAACCTTGTGAATTATGTACTGGGGATGCACGTACAAAAGGTGGATCTTGCACTACGAAACTGATACTGTATACATTTCTTCATAACTGAAATTTTTAGCAGGTACTTATGTCATCAGAATGGATTCACATTTCCAAAACCTGCCACAGTTCTAAATGTATTTGAAATGGGCAGTGATATAAATCTAAATAAATGGCTAGCTTTGTTGCCAAACTCGGTGATCTTATTCCCTGACAAATGAATATGTAAAGAGTCTCCCCTAACATACCTGATTAGGGTATGATTTCTTTCTACATAAAAAAAAACCGGACCCTGTGATAATGCTTTCCCACATTGGCCTTCAATAATTGGAAAAGTCATCTGAACCCTTCTAAATTACAAACTATTGGGAAGAAGTGATAAAGAAAACTACGGTTAAAAAAATAATTCCCTAAACACATTTCACTGGCTTTTCTAAGTAAGAGTTTTGGCATATTTATTTTGAAAAAAGTGTGTGGTGAGAGATGCTTATTAATGAATAATCAGTGTACTGGGGTTTACTTTGGGATAAATATATATAGGATTGCAATCAAGGAAAATGCATAGAATTGTAGCCTTCCTTTTATAATGAATGGTAGTTTTTTGGTATTAAACTGAACTTTATCTGACCCAAAAAGGTGACTCAAAATATGAACTTAGCATTCTCTTTTTATTAGTCACTCTGTTTGCTAGGGATGCAGTAAAATTTTATTAACCTTTCCGAAAAAAGTAAAAGTGATGAGATAGGAAAATTAGGGCTTGCTCAAAACATTTTGTATCTAAATCAGATTAGAAAAATGGCACCCAACCAAGATAAATTCATTGCATTTCTGGCCTGCCAAGGTATTTTGCCATATGAAGCTGAACATCAGTTCCCTCTTCCTTGTAGTAAAAAATAAATGCATACTAATACATGTAGCAACTGTCCCTTCATGACACCATATATCAACTGGTTGAGGTGTCTTCCTCATGATGCCCAACAGGCAGGTTTGCAGTTGTGTTTTAGATTGTTTGTGCCATTGTGCCATTCAGGAATAGCACCTGAAACATTTCTGGGTTTGGGCTGAAACAAAATCTAGAAGAATCCAAGAGAGATTTTACAGACCAAGAAAGAAAATGTTGGATACATCTCTGCCACATATCAGTGGCCCCTCCCATTCTTTTCAGCCCTCCCCCTTCCCTCTTTTGTCTGCCATTCCTTAGTTGCCCCCTTCCACTATGACATATGCCAGTGTTTCTCAACCTTCACCACTTTAAGAGATCTGGACGTCATGCTGGTTGGGGAATTCTGGGAGTTGAAGTCCAGACTTCTTAAAGTGGTGAAGGTTGAGAAACATTGGCATATCCTATTGGCTAACCCGGATCTTCTCAGCCACTTCCTTTCCTTCCCTCTGCCTCCCGTCAGCTCTCCTATTGCTAATGTCATACAAGTGAAGATTATTCTTCATTCTTGGTTTTTCCCCCTATTGTTCACTCCCTCACCCAAAATAACTCTGCTCTACTCCAAATCTGCAATAAATAGCCCCATTTTGTTCTGTAGATGCACCTAAATATTTAAAACATAAGTACTTTGATTTGTAAATGAACCACCCCAAATCAGCTGTTTCACAGGCAGAATGGTTTGCGCATAGAACATTTCTCATACCCCTTATTTTAAATGTGCATTTAAAAGAAACCATTTAAAGGAAAATAAGGGGACAATCAACCTCAGAACTGAAAGCATTGACTCCATTAATTCAGTGCAACTTCTGTATGCAGAAAACTATGTTCTGGATAGCAGCCTAGGAAACTGGATGATTCAGCTTAGCTTTGTTCCACAAGAACAGTCTAAGAGTAGGTGTAAATCAAATGGTGTTGGCATCACATTACTTTTAAGCGTTTTAACAAAATTGTTATCAATTTAAATGTGAGATTACCAGCAATATGTCCATCTGTTACATGTAAACCATCAGTGCTTCAAAATGTAACTTATACATTTTTATGCAATAATTTTGGACTGAGAGGCAGGATTGAGATAAATACCATTGTACATTCCACTATTATAAACTTATAGTTTACTCCTCAGTAAGGATCCCCATTCCAACTCTCTGTTCCCCACCCTCAAACACATAGAAATATAAGGTCATAGAAATGACCTTACAGGCCCCTCAGTCTCGCCTCCTCCTCTTCTACAGCCTTCTAAATTTTAGATTGACCATCTTTCTTTTTCTCTGGTGCCTTGTTGCCCTCACCCAGCCATCTTTATCTCTCTTTCTTTGTCCTCATGCTGCCTTAATATTGAATTCTGCAGAGGAATTTAGTTTTGGCCTTGAGAAGGAATGGGAAAGATGAAATGGTTATTCAGTCCTGGGAAAACAGGAGGCACAAGAAAGAGACTCAGAACAGCCCTGCCTTGACCTTCAGAAATTGTATTTGTCTGCAAGATATATATTCTGTGGCTTTATTTACTCACTATTAATATTGATGGTGTAAGTTATCTTTCTGTTTTTTGATGTATAAAAAGGAGACTCCGAGATAAAGGAAAAGAATTAATATTTCTAATAATCTTTTTAGGTTGGAGTTTGTTAATCTAAATAGTACAAAATTGGTCTGCTGTGTTTATTTATTATTAACCAGTCAAAATGTATTGATATTAATTAGCTTTAAAATGTTATAAACAAATATGTGTTTACCACTAAAGAACTTGGTCTTATCTACCCATGTTATTCTGGGATGTATTATAGAATACTGTATAATTCCTCAGACATGTACAAGTTTTATTATATAATTATATATATATTGAACATTTGATCTGGTTTATTTTCAAGAATTCTGTTCTTCTTACCAAAGTTGAGTATCAAAAAGCCAAAGTTGAGTATCCAAAAAATGGGAAAGCCAAAGTCAAGTTGTTGGAGAGGTTATTATTATCTAAAACAATACTCAAAGGAAAAATAACTAAATATTATTCAATTATATAATAGTACATGATAGGCTGAATATTTTGTTTAGAATTTTTTATTTTTATGTTTCTGTCCCACTGTAATCAATTGTTTCTCTTATTTGATGCAACTGATCACTTGTAAAACTTATTTTGTCCTCTCAAACTCATGATTTTTTCCCCCTTTGGCAGTCAGTCAGTATGGTTACTTAAACTAGAATCTTTATGATGTAGTCACATTTTTTCTGTCTAGGTGCCAGATTAAAAGTATGGCAAAACTTCTGGTTGGGAATCTTTTCTTATACCTTTTCTTTGAAATGCCTTTCTTATTTTTTAGGAAACACATCTTTTGGACAATACATAAAATTATGGTTATGAGCATTATTCTGTGAGGTTTTTTTAAAGAGCAATTTATATAAGTATAATACCTTTGGGATTTTTTTAGAGTGATATGTATATATTAACATTTGAAAATGTTTTTGGTTTTTCAAGCTTTGCCTACTCATTATTGGTTTTTTTTAATGACCTAGAAATTCAGGTTGTTTTTTGCCTGCTATATGCATTTATTTGCCAATGTGGGTCTTCTTCAAAATTGTATATCACATTAGCTACAATAGGAATTTTAGATCTCAATAAAACAGCTGTTTTTGATTGCAGAGAATACTTTTCTACATGCTTTAGGACTCAACTTGAAATTGCAGATTTCTGTTTAAAAAAGCTAATATTGCAAACTAATTATAGTTATTAATAGACTTCTTGTTTTAACACACTAGAATAGCACACTTTTTTCCTGGTCAATTGAAGTTCATTAAATATAAAAATTATAGGTTAAAATGTTTGACTATCAGTCATCTTGAGTGTACAGATCTGCACATGAAAAAAAGGTCAGAGAATTTGCCCCAAAGGTTTGGATTGGAATTTTGCATTACTGTAATATACACTTCAAGTATGGGCTGTAAGAATCCATTTTCGAAGTAATTCCAATCTGTAGATAGAACTACAAAAGTCTAGGCATGCTGTTTTTCTTTAATATTTTAAGGAACTACATTGGAGGCCTTTAAAAGAGGCTTTTAATATCCTCCTCTATTCAGTTTTTATTTTAATAGGCCAGTCTGGATGTTGTCATGGTAGCCATCTTGAAAACCGGCAGAGGGTGGTGCTGTGTAAGTGTGTATATGTGTGTCATTGTGGACACAAATGTGGGTATTTCTATTCTTTTTACCTTTATAAAATTCCATTCAGGTAGAATCCATTGGGGAAATATAAAAAACTAGAGCAGGCATTTTTGTAATGAACAGGCCTAAAAGTATTGTGTTGTCCCTTTTTAATCACCTTCCTTGCATATTACTAGAAAAGACGATCAAAATTGGACCGAAGCCTTTGCAGCCGGTCATTAATAGCAAACAGTGTTATTTTTAGTGTAGAAAAATATTGATTTAGGTTTGCGAAATGTAGCTTAATTTGGTAAATTTATCTGTGCAATGTGTGATGGCTTTCCACAGTTGTCATCACCT
The DNA here is from genome assembly GCA_023970755.1 of Azemiops feae. NCBI lineage: Eukaryota > Metazoa > Chordata > Lepidosauria > Squamata > Viperidae > Azemiops > Azemiops feae. Next base: position 630,967 of record JALGBA010003991.1, on the reverse strand, counting down.
TGTCAACGCATTATATTTAAAAATCAGAATCTATTTGAGGAGGGGAGATGACTTGGCATGGAGGGAAGGTCTGTGCAGCTCCAGCAATTGCTCTGGCCGGCTGGGTCTTTCTCTCTCACTCTCCCTCTCTCCCCCCTCCCTCCCTCTCTCTCCTCCTGCCTGAAGATCGGAGCGAGGGCTGCGACTGGCGGAGGAGGCTGGCGAGGGGGTTAATGCTCTCCGCCAGGCAGGGAAGGTTAGCAGAGGGATCAATGTGATTAAGGCGGCAGGAGAGGAAAGATGCGCCTGCTGCCTGGCTGCGGTGGCTGAAGGGTGGTGCGCGGGGAGCTGCCTGCCTGCTTGCCGCAGAGAAAGGGCCGGATATGACCAGGGACGGTCCTCTGCCTGCGCTGGAGGGCGGCTTCACCTGTGGACCTGCTCCTGCCAACCTGCCAGCGTCTACCTGGGCCAGGAAGGAGGACCCACCTGAGGTGCCCGCGGCCGCCTCCCTTTCGCCCCGAGCTGCATCTCCGTGCCAGAGAAAGGCAGAGTCCGCGGCGAAGAGACGCTGAAGGCGAGGCGGGCAGCGCGTCGGCTGGAAGGGCACCGAGGCAGGAGCAGGGCTGGTCCCCTCTTGGCTGGCTGCGGGAGCCTTGCGGGAGAGGAAGCGGGCGGCGAGCGGAGCCCAGACGTGGCTGGGAGGCGAGCAAGGCGCAGGGCATGTGGAGGCTGGCCGCCCTCTTGTTCCAGAGCATCTTGAATGGTGAGCCGGCGGGTCGGGCGGACTTCGGGGGCCGGTGGGCGAAGGGCGGGGAGTTGCGGAGAGATTGGCGCGTTGACCGAATCACTTCTCGTTTCTCTTCAAGCCTTGTGACCAGCTCTGGGACGAAGAAGGGGAAAAAAATGCTCTCTAATAACCAAAATTAGCTTACTTACCAAAGTGGCAGATTGTAAGCTATATGCCATGTCTCTGTGTCTTTTAGTATCGAAGTATGCTTGATGAAATGGAGCAGTCTGCGTCCTTTCCTATTCCCCTTGTAACAATACAGGATTGTAACCTACAGTGTGTATATCTGCAGGAAGGACGGTGGGCTTCTCAAAGGTTGAGAAAGAAAAATCTAGTGCTTTTACCATTTATTTTTTAAAATCTTGCAAATCTCCATTACTTTTTCTGCAATATAATAGTTCAGGAACTATGATATCCACCTTCCTCTTATGGCAATGGCAATGACATTTCTTATATACTCATCTCCTCATTTATGTAAAAATATGCACTAATAACTATTATATCACCTAATAGGGGCTGTGGGGCTCTTTCAACCAATTTGGGAGTTATAGAAGTGAAAAGGTAAAATGTCAGTTTAATATTTTTGTAAATGCAATATTCCTTCTCAATATTTTTCTGTCTCTTTTTTCAGAATTCATGCATTTTTTTAAATGCCTAGCTAAAGGTACTTCTGTTGGAACACCTTAATTCAGTTAAATGGTGTATCATATTACTTTTGAAGAAAAGATACCCTAGATTTTCAAACCTGATATTAAAGACTGTTTGGAGGTGAAATGAAAGAACAATCCCAGCTTGGATGCTGCTGTTAAATGGCATTCTGGTTTTTCCAATTTCAAAGGACAGTTCTCTTCAAGGTGTCATTAATATGCTGACAATTAAAATAGAAATGTATTGTAATTTCCAATATAGGAAAAACAGGCAGAAACAGAACAATATCGGTAGTAAGGCTGAATGAGGATTGAAGCATGGGTGGGGGGTGTGCAGGGAGAATGGAAAGATACAAATAATTGAAGCTCCAAGCAGAGGGCGAGAAATGAATGTTGGATGAGGTGCCTCCAGGTCTGCTTAGCCATACCCTAGAAGAAAAAATATATTGGCAGAAAAAGCACATTTAGCAATAAGGAATGAAATGAAGAAATAGTTAGCATACTCCCAGGTATGGCTTCGTAGTGTAAAATGATTAACTTTGGAAATTGTCATAGCCTAATTGAAACAAGTTTTATCATTTAAGGGTGATTTCTTTTTTTTTTTTGCTAGCAGAAATAGTTCCCTGCGACCTCTGCAGGAAGACATCTTTTAGAATACAGATTTCCTATCTTTGGGGGAGGGAGAGGGGGGGGAAAGGCCCCTAAGGTCTATTTTTAACTGACATTATTTCCTTGAGCATAAATTAGCATTATCAGAGAATGTAAATAATTTGCTTTAAATTATATAACCGAATTAAAGAAGAAAAAACAACATCTAAATCCCCAGCTTTATACACTACATTCTTGTTATAAATGTCACAATGGAAGCCCACATCAGAGAAATAGTGACTTATTTGTGTGCATGGGAGGTTATAGTGGAAAGGTCTAAGACTGCACTGACAGTTTTAGTCTTTATACTTATAATCACTAGCAATGTGAATATTCATTTCTTTACCCAGTAAACCGAAGCAGATGAGCTATTTGGCTTTTTAGTTCCTTATGAATAAGCCATAAGCATCATATTGGGACATATTATATGTGCATATATGAATGTAAATAATGAAAAATGGGAACTGTAAATTTAATAGAAATTATGTCTTTTATCACCCTTTCCTTTATCAAAAAGTGCTAGATGTTTCAATATTTTTTTAACATTAATTTTTAACACTTGAGACATTTTTGCATTTTATTATACATAGGAAATGGCATGTTCCTTAAACAAAATATGGGACCCCCCCCAAAAGAATATTGTGACATAAATCTGTTAATAAGAATGTTTTAATAAAAATGAAATTTTACCAAGAGTTGTCACTTCTGTTATAAACTCAGTCACAGTGATTAATGCTTTTAAAGCAGTTGAATAAATTTGATCTCAGAAAGAAAGATATTATTTGGCTGGCTTTTTATCAAAATAGATTATTCTATAGCAATTGCTTAATTGCCCAGTTTTTCTTTAGTATTGTTAAATACCTTCTCTTAAAGGTTTTCTCTTTGGAACAAGAATATATTTGTTTCTGTTGTTCTGTAGACAATGAGGAAAAATAAGAATAGCATGTAAAATTACAGTTTTATTTGTAATGATTTATATCTTACTAAATTCATTTTTAAAACACATCAGTGGTCCCGATTTAGACACATAGTTGTCCTTTGGCCTAGTCTATTGTGGTATAGAGGAATCTGCTTGTTGTATGAAATACAATGTATCAATTTTATTGATAATTCTTTTAATAATATTTTGGGTACAGTTGATAATTATTATTACTAGATTAATTCCCTTTTAATTTTTAAAACATAGATAAAATGCTATCAATTGTAAATGTAATTCTTCTGTTTTTGTAAGAAGAGAACTATAAATTTTCAGACCAGTAATGTTAATTACTTGATGATAACAAAAGCCATGTAGTTATAGCCTGTCTAAGTAACTATGACAAGTTCTGAGTTTTTGCTTCATTGTACTAAGAAATTTTTAATACAAGTATGATAAAGAAAATTTGTGTAATTGTTATTTATATCGAACCTGCAATATATAGATGAAACATTAGATTTAAAATTGACCTTGAATTATTTAGATAGCTTGTTTGACATTTAACTTAGAACTTAAGTTTTATTTATTTTTTTAAAAGTAAGTATTTTGTATATAATGAATATGTATGCCAATCTGTTATTTTTTTCTTTCTCGTGCTTGTGTTGCATAAGGTTTGCTGATACTCACATAGTCAAAAAGAAATCAATAAAAACTAAGTTGCAACCAATAAACTAGAGGTAATGCTAAAAATAGATACCTATTGAAAGATTTTTCTTGGAATTTATAATGCATACACTTGTCCATCTTTTACAAACTAGAGTGTTTTTATTTTATTAATAGATTAAAACACTGGAATCATGGGAGAAGAATTAAACTGGAGAAGTAGTGATTAGCACTATACATTTTATGAGGACATAAAGGTCACACTTCAAAGAAATATATATGTTTTTAAAAATAAATATTAAAATTATTAGTTTTGGTGGGATAGATTTTGAATTTAACTGTGCTTTGTTATCTTTCCTTTCAGTATGTGAAATGTGTGTTTAATAGAAAGCAGATATATAGTTCTTTGGGATCTGAGAGGTGGCATGACACATAGGATTTGAATGTGCATCTCATCTCTCTATTCATGTATGATTGCATACCGAACAGGGAGACCCCATGACTATATCATGGTGAGGCTCTAAAAAAATTAAACACTTTAAATGCCTGTGTTTTTAACAGAAGTTATAAATTATGCATTTTTTAAAAAGATTATAACTGTTTTAATATGTATTAGTATTAGTAAAATTAAAAATTAGTGCTACTTTTAACAGAGAGTTGAAATATCAATGATTAAAAGAAATTAACTTCTTGGGCAAATAAAAAGGAAGCATTTGAAATCGCAGTATCTCATAATGCGCACATGCACATGTGCCGACCTGAATCAGAATTTGAATAGAGTTGGGGAAATAGTATACTGCACTGATTTGTTTAGAAGCTTCACATTACATGGGCATTGAGTGTAATATGCAATCAGTGGCTTGGTTGAAGGGAAAATCATTTTTTTTTTAAATCTATGTTGACCATATTTTCTTTCTGGCAGTGACTGCTAACAAGGGAGAGAGATAATATTTGCATTAATTAGGAAGGCAGGTGCATTTCAGACAAATAATTCCTGAATGCATCAAGTGGTGGCCTAATATCAAGGTCTTTTAATATGCATCAGGTTTAGTCCTTTTGATGGATTTCCCCAGATATATCACGAGATTATGAGCCATTGTGCTGTCTACTTGCAAGCCTGTGTTCTAGGACACTAGTGGGCAGCAAATCACGCAACACTGGGAACTTTTTATAGTATTAAAGAAATAGAGAGCAACTCTTCAGTGAATGGAATACATTTTAATAGCTTTTTAGAATCCCTACTTCATCTTTTGGCATGTCACTGCTAGACAGCAGTCTTTTCTTTTCCTTTCTTTTCTTTGCCTTTTCTCCTTCCTTCCTTCCTTCCTTCCTTCCTTCCTTCCTTCCTTCCTTCCTTCCTTCCTTCCTTCCCTCCCTCCCTCCCTCCCTCCCTCCCTCCCTCCCTCCCTTCTTTCTTTCACATGTTTCTAATAAGGAATTGAGGAGGTTTCGTATCAAAATGTACCTTGTTTTTAAATGCAATGAAAACTAATTTTAACAGAGGATAGTGGAACTGATGAAAAGTAGGGATATAGAAGTTTAAAAGTTTTTCCTGCTTTCAGGATTTGTCCTTCAGGCTTTCCAAAGTTAGAGATTTCAGTACTGATATTTTTGTTACTGAGAAGAGGATTGCAATTCAGAAAAGATAATCCATGCAAGAAATCCTTCATAAACTAGTTTGAAGCAAGAAAAAGAAAGCAGCCTTAGGAGAAATCTATCAGGGCAACCTCACAGACTAGATTAGAGAAGTGTTTTGAGTGTGTAGGGTACAGTAATTATTTAAGCCACAGTGATCTTATAATATTCTGAATATTAATAATGTTTGTTGTCTATATACTCCAGTTTGAATGTGGAGTTATACTAACATACGTTGGTGTTTATATGTATTATTTTCTGAAGGGAATAGATAAATAAACAGATAATAATGGCAGTAGCCTTCGTGCCATAAATGGCATTACCTGTCCCTTCTCTGGTTTTATTTTCTGTTAGAAATTTATTTTCCATAATATGCCACAATATTTAATTTTAAAATATTTATTTTTAAAATCCTATAGAAATACTTGAAAAAAAATTGACAATTTATTGCTCATTATTTTATTGGGAAAATATGTAATACCGTACATGTGCTATTAGAGCTGTGGTGGTGCAGTGGTTAGAATGCAGTATTGCAGGCTAATTCTGACTGCCGACTGCCAGCAGTTCGGCAGTTCAAGTCTCACCGGCTCAAAGTTAACTCAGCCTTCCATCCTTCCGAGGTCGGTAAAATGAGGACCCAGATCGTTGGAGCGAACATGCTGACTCTGTAAACCACTTAGAGAGGGCCGTAAAGCACTATGAAGCGGTACATAAGTCTAAGTGCTATTGCTATTGCTATTAGTTACTATCTATCATCCCAATTGTCATCTCTGACTGTTTTGTGATTAGACTAACCTGCACAAGACATAGAGCTTTCTCAGTTGTTGAGTGCCTGCTGTGGAATTTACCCAGTTATTTAGTTTCCTAGTTGGCTGATTCTAAAATGGGGTCAAAAATGCTTATTTATTTTCATTCCTATTTAATTGTTAGATTTTGAATTATGCGTTTAAGTTATAACTTTATTCATTTATTTTACACTATTTATAACCTATCACAGTACTTATTTTTTTGCTAAATTTCTAAGCTGCCCAATTCCAAAATGTTTCTGGCTAGCTTCATAAATTTTAAAAAAAAACTTATAGAAAATAGCAGTTAACTGAGGAAACAAACATATTATATTTCTACAACACTCCCCCCTCCCCAAACAAATGGTTCTATCTCAAAAATCCTATCTGCAAGCTGAGTAGTAGTGGTGGGGATACGTTTTAAAGATTTCTTCCATACATTTCTTCCCTGTTCCAAAAGGCAGATGTAGTGACAGAGAAGGGCTACTTCCTGCAGTGTTAGGTTATATCACTTAATTGGTGAGATCTATTCTGAAAGAGTGAACATGATGGGGAGATACTACAAGAGGCTGTGGTCCTTTAGTTAGCAAGGCCCTTGGCCTTATAGATGACAACCAGAATCTTGAATTACATCTGAAACCAATTAATAACCAAGATAGCTCATATGATGAGGGTGTTATATAGGCATAGTGAGGTTTGTCCATCATGGATCATGATGAACCAACTGTAGCTTCTTAAAACTAAAATTGTTTAATCTTTGGATCCAAAGGTTCCTTCAACAAAACTGCTTTAGTTTGTTACTTCAGCTGTACCTCTATATTCCATAAAATTGGAGTTCCATTGGGAGTTCCATTGAGGTGGCTTGATGTTATGCATTATTACCATTTTATTATTAAATCTGGAAATAATTTGTACCCTGGTACAAGACTAAAGCCTGTAAGTAGGTAAACTTCAGTTATTCTGCCATAAAAACTAGGACCTTTTAGGTTCTGAAAATCTGGAGGTATGCTGCTCTTGGGAATGTCCATTGTAAATTAAATGGCAACATTCTGTTAGTCTTTTGTATCCTGATTAGTAATTTGGGGAATTATATGCTGATGAAAGAAAGGAAATTTGGGGCAATATGAGTTTGTAATGAAATGTTCTATGTATGCTAGAAGGGAAGTGGAAGATGGATAAAATGAATCCACAGAAATAGTTCATCTTTATATTGGCAGAAGAATTAGTAACTCAGATCTTTTCAGCTCTCATTTGTTGTCACTGTGACATTTTAATGTAATGGATGTTTAATTTTTGAATAGTAAGTTATTTTATAGTATTTCATATTAGCATTTAATACTAATGTGAAAAAATGTTTACTTCCAATGCAGTATGTAAAACTTTGTTATTATTTTTATTTATATTCAAATGGGCCTTGAAATAATGTTATATATGGAAAGTACTTATTAATTCCAATCAGATAGTGATAGACACATATCTTTCCAGGTATTTGCTTTCTCTACATGAGCCACAGCACTATTTACATTGAGAGAGAGTGACACTATTTATGTTCTTTATTTCTCTACTCCCGCATTTGCTACAGTGGGTTATTTTGCCTTGAGTCAGGGTTGATATTATATTACAGAAATACAAAACAACATATTGTCGAAATTCTTAAAATCTTTAATAAATGCATATATTCAGAAATAATAGTAATAAGATATGTTCCGAAAGCAGTTCTTAAGTAAATGTTCTTCTAAATACCGTGTTTCCCTGAAAATAGGACCCAACCGGAAAATAAGCCCTAGCATGATTTTTCAGGATGCTCTAATATAAGCCCCACCCCAAAAATAAGCCCCAGTTAAGATTGTCAGCCAGATGGACACATTTAGTACCACATTTCCCCCAAAATAAGACCTAACTGGAAAATAACCCGTAATGCATCTTTTGGAGCAAAAATTAATATAAGACCTGGTCTTATTTTGGGGGAAACACAAAGTTAAGGTAGTTAAGGCTCTTCTAAGGACAGGAGGATGGTGTCATCCAGATTTTTGGTTAGAAGCCATTGCTGAGGAACAAGATGTTCTTGCTTTCCCTGGATTTTGTAAGGGGGAAGGACTGGAGATGCATGCATTGGAGAGATAGGATGGAATTGAAGTTGACTGTCTTGCAGATAGCCAGGTGCCAAGCCGTGGAGAAGTTTATGGGTTGAATCCAGCATTTTGCAATGATATATAAGATTATAGGCTGTAAGGGTTAATTAATTACACAAGAATTATAGCTCATTAAAAAAGCTAAGGCTTTATAATGTTATAGCCTAGCAAAGAGACCTCATGTACAAGTTGCTAAATAAATTCTATGTGCCAGGTGGTTACAAAGGGTAGGAACTGCTGGCATTTTGGCACTCTTTCTCACATTCACATAAACAAAGAGAAACATGCACATTCACCATCTTTGATTTAATATGGTTCTGCTGGTTAATAGCCTCTGAAATGGGCTCAAAGTATGCAACGCTGGGAAAGAATTTAGACAGCAGGATAAAAAAATATGCATAAACATTACTTCTAATAAATAAACAATAAATGATCAATTCGAAGTTATATTACCATTTGCCCATTGTCACAGGAGTTTCTGGTATTATGTACACATAGAGTTTTTACTATATCATATGGTTCTTTAATGTTCCATCTTAAGAAAATACAAATAAACTATATTTTACTTTTAGAACAGTTAGGTTTTGTCTATATAGTTTCAATGTGAGAAAGGGAAATTACACCTAAACAATTTATTCTGTAGCCTATTTCATACAATTTGTGCATATTACTTGTATGATGATTATTTGTGTGTGTGTATGTGCATAAGTTCCTCCCAAGTATGATTTCTGCATGTGTCTCTTGGATCATGGGCAGAGATGAATCTTTCCCATCCCTCTGTTTCAACTATTTTTACTTAGAAGGTAATGAGGAAAAGTGAGACAGCAGTGAAAATTCATGTAAATATACTTGTTTAGGAGAGTCACATCCACATTAAACACCAGCTGCCTAAAAATCCTTTTGTAATTTGGAGAGAAGTGATGGCAGCACTGGATTGAATTAGTAGTTCAATGATTGACAGCATATCTGGGAGGAGAGCTGAAGTGATCCATAAAGCCCTATTTAAAATCTCAAGCACAAAGCCAGAGGAGATCATATGGGCATTAGGATAGGTTGCTGAAATACCATTCCAGGCATCTGACCCTGAGCTGCTTATTCTCAAATGAAGACTGAGTTTGTGGTTGCTTAATCTAATTATGTAATCTGTGGAAGAAACAACAGAATTTATATACAGTATGTGAGATCTTTCCAAGGCTATTTATTTCATGGGAATGATGAAACTGTTTGGTGCCAATATCCAAACATAAATTTGTCTCTCCAATTTTATATTGTTTACTGTACCTCATTAATTGTAGGCAGCAGTTTGCATGTTTACACTATGACCTGTTTTTGGCTGCTTTCTTAAAGGAATACTATTACCTTGAGAATTTGGCTGTGTAAGTATTGTCAGAGGAAATTTGAATACAACGTATAAGCCATCTTCCAAGAGAATGTAAACATTTTACATAAAATAGGAAAGACATAATTTACTAATTTTGTCATAGTTTGATTAGTGTCTCCCTAATTTCAAATATGCTATGGCAAACCTGGACAGCATATTAAAAAGCAGAGACATCACCTTGCTGATAAAGGTCCATATAGTCAAAGCTATGGTTTTCTCAGTAGTAATGTATAGCTGTGAGAGTTGGACCATAAGGAAAGCTGAGCACTAAAGAATTGATGCTTTCGAATTGTGGTGTGGGAGAAGACTCTTGAGAGTCCCTTGGACTGCAAGATTGATCAAATCAATCAATCCTAAAGGAAATCAACCCTGACTCTTTTTTGGAAGAACAGATACTGACACTGAAGCTCAAATTCCTTGGCCATCTAATGAGAAGAGAGGACTATTGGGAAAAATTGAAGGCAAAGGGAGAAGGGGATGGCAGAGGATGAAATGGTTATATAGTATCATCATTGCAATGGACATGAATTTGGGCAAATTCCAGGAGATAGTGAAGGACAAGGGGGCTTGGTGTGTTATGATCTATGGGGTCATGAAGAATTGGACACAACTTAGGGATTGAACAACAAACATTTTAAATGTAATACAAGCCATTCCCGGGTTAAAAGCATCCAACTTACAGGCAACCTGTATTTCAGAACCGGCTCTCTATTGTTAAGAATGGTGGGTGGCATTTTCCTTCCAAAAGCCAATGAACCATTGAAACCATGCAATGTTTTCATGAACTGCTGAAAATAGGCAATATATTAAAAATGCATGGCTTCAGCAGTTTATAAAATCATTGCATGGGGGTTCATTGGCTCAAGGAAAGTGAATGCCATTTGTCATTTTTAATAATAGGCATCCAGTTTCTAAGTATGAATTCCAGCTTGCCCACAGATTTGAGTTAGGAATGGAACTCATTCTTAATCCAGAGACTGCGTATTTATCCAAATATGTGACAACATATTATATTATTTAACATGAAAGTTTGTGTCTATTAAACTTTCTGGGAATTTCTGTACTTGTATGCATTTAGAAATTCATTATTACAAAATGGCCTCAAACAAATATTATGGCACCAAAAATACAAAGAGTTTTCATGCTGACAATTAACAGCATGTACTATATTTTATTTCAATGTTTTCCCTCCAATTTGAGGGAGGGAGTATGTCTTCATTAAAATTTGCCTCTTGTACCAACTTACCCGAGATTAACCCTCACTGAATTTAATAATATGTTTTTCAGTAAACATTGATTATTATATGGTAAGTATTATTATTTCAAACATACAAAATAAAAAAGTACAATATCAACATCATTGGAAAAATATATTTTCTAAATTATTTGCAAACTCCCAAATAAGGTATTTAAAATATCATCTTATAATGGTGTTGTCATAATTGTTTTTATTGTTATTTTTATTTTCATCTCTGTAAGCATCTAAAACATTTTGCTTGAGGTGACCTTATAAACTGTTATTTTATTTTATTTTATCATTCCACTGTATATAATAAACATAGAGAATGAAACAATCTATGTGACAGTTCAGCTCTTATCTGTTTTGGAACCATTTCTAAGGCATCAGGATACAATCAGAATTAAAGAAGACAGGGATCCCTGCTTTCTCCATTGTTATTTTTGACGAGAGACATAAGACAGGATGAGAGAATTGCTAGAGCAGGCATGTCAAACTCGTGATGTCACGTGATATCGCGTGACATATCGCGACTTTTTCCCCATTGCCAGCAATTGAGTGGGTGGGGTTTCGACATGCCGCATCCGGCCTGCGGGCCGGCAGTTTGACATGCCTGTGCTAGAGTGAAAGCTAAAAAAAGAATTTGTATAAACTAAGGGCGTTTGCTGATGATTTAGGTTTAATTTTGGAGAGCTTTTTAGGAGGGATCAATGTATTAATAGAAGAACTAAAGGAATTTGGTAAATTGGCTGAATTTAAAATTAATAAGGAAAAAAACAAAGATGTTGACAAAGAAAAATATTGACAAAGAATTGGAGAACAAGTTTGGTCTAGTGGTTAAGACACTGAGCTAGAAAGCAGGATACCATGAGCCCCGCCTTGGCCATGAAACTGGGTGATTTTGGGGTCAGTCACTCTCTCTCAGCTCACCTCACCTCACAGGACTGTTATTGTGGGGAAAATAGGAGGAGGAAGATCTGTTGGATGTTTGCTGCCTGGAATTATTTATGAAAATAGTAAGAGTGAAATATAAATAAATATGAAAATGGAACACCAAAAATAATTGTATGTGAAAACTGGTTTTCAGACTGAAAAAAAGCACACATTTTGGGTATCAAAACAAACATGAATTATATGATATTTCATGTTTCTGTAGTTTTTAAAATCATTGTAAAATCTTCTTTCAATACAATTTTTTTCATTGCAAAAGGATAGAATAGCAACTTGTAAAAATCCATACTTTATAAATGGACAGGCCTGATGCATTTCATATATGAACTTTAAAGCTCTTGGTAGAATACATTTGTATTTGAACATTTACTCGCTTGTTTGTTTTAGCAGTCCTACTTCAGAATAAGATTGCATAGAATTGTACCTAAAGTGTTCTAATAAGTTGCCTGCTTTTGGTTTTATTGTAATGCAAAGCTATTTCGAGACAGTAATCTGATTATCATTTCAAATCCTTAGCTAATTAAAATAGATGGTATCATACTAGCTATTTATTCTCTACCGATCAGAAAGCATATAGGTTGTGCCTAATTATATCCATGTGATAAAATCAAATAAGTCAAGGGCACACAGTTAAGTCCCCAGTGCTGCACGTTGACCCCAGAAACTTGGGTATGTACTTATAGATATGGCCATGTCAGCCAGTCATTTCTAGCACAATAGAAGGGGAACATTATGATCTAGGGGGAATTAACATGATACGGTTACTTAATTACTTTACTTTAAATCAAATTAATTTAATGTAGTTAAATTTAAATGTGTATCACTCAAAGGGCAACTGTGGCCCTTGACCTGCTGGAAAAATTGTGCAGTCTTACATTAAACTAATGTCACTCATTGTTTTCTTACATCCGGTATAACTTAAAGTAGGCAGCATTGGACACGTGGGGTTATTGAGTGATTTTACTAGTAAAAAAGGTAAAGGTTTCCCCTTTCCAGTTGTGTCCAACTCTATGGACTGATGCTCACCTCCATTTTTTAGCCAAGGGAGCCAGCATCATCCAAAACCACTTTTGTGGGCATGTGCCCAGCATGACTATATGCCGAGGCACACAGAAATCTGTTACCTTCTCACCAAAGTGGTACCTCTTTATCTACTCGCATTTGCATGCTTTCGAACTAGGTGGGCAGGAGCTGGGGCAAGTAACGGAAGCTCACTCTGTTGCACACTGCTCAGGTCTCGAACCCAAGCTTTCAGCTTTCCAGGTGACAAGCTCAGTGTCTTTAACCACTGAGCTATCACATCCTCCAATTTTACTAGTATTGTAGCTCAATATAATATTTCACTGTTTTAATTCAATAACAAATAAGATATCATTCTACAAAACCCTTTGAAGTAATGTCCAGGTATGAAAAACATTCTTGTTTGCTTATTCACTCAAAACCTTTCCCACAATTCTTCTTAGTAGAGCTTTTAGCTTATAAAATACTAGCTGGAATAAATAATAAAGAGATATTCCTTATTTAAAAGGCAATATCAAGCCAAGTGATCCCCCTCGAGGAGGGAGCATTAGAGTTATGTGTTCACAATAAAAAGTCTTTCCCTATTGCGCTTGCTTCACTTTGCACATCCCCTCTTCTCCCATGTTTCCACTTTTTTTTTTTTTACTTCCTACCCAAAGGTAATTGTGACCTTGGTCAGGCTGATTCAGAAATTTTATTTGTCTGGTGTTTTTGATGTATAACCAGATTAGCAATCAAATAGTGTTCCTTTACAGAAAGCACAATTCATTTAAACAATTTTTTTAATCAATTTTTATTCCATCTTTATTTTGGCCAAATCAAGTTAGTATAACATACCTTATGCCCCCAACCTTTGATTTTCCCCACATAATAAGCTTCCCAGAGTCTCCTTGTGGTGAGATGGGCAGCAAAGAAATTTAATAAATAAATAAGTAGCCCTGTGAAATATGGTGGTTTGTGTTGAGAGAAGGTGACTGGTCCAAAGTTACCCAGCTAGTTGGCTTTCATTTCTGAAAGAGAACTAGAACTCACAGTCTCCTAACATAGCACCTTATCCAATATACCATTTAGCCATATATTTGGATAAATTATATGTATTACATCCATTTGAAATACATCAAAGAACCTATTGGACAACAGAACTTCAGTAGTAGTATTTCCTTTAGGAATACTGTTAAGGCAGAGGTCCCCAACCTTTTGGGCACCAGGGACCGGTTCTGTGGAGAGAGGTTTTTCCGCGGACTGGAGGGGGCATGGTTTTGTGTGCTGCCTGCATCCCGCGGATGGGGCTTTGCTTTGCGGACCAGTTGCTGGCATGCCGTGGTCCACGGACTGGGGGTTGGGGACCCCTGTTGTAAGGGAAATATTACTGAAGTTCTGTTGTCCAACAAGGTCTCCTAAAGGTTCAGAATAAAACTAGAATCGATTAAAATCTATGTTTTATAAAAGAGTGTACCAGATTTATTTATGTATGAGGTTTAAAATAAGTATTATAATAAGAAAGCCTGTGCTGTCTGAAATGCTTCTAACAATAAGCCTCTTTTTCCCTCTACAGTAAGGACATGACACCTTAATAGCAGGAGACAAAAACTATTCTTCTCCAAGTGGGTTCTTTAGATTTGTAGAGATTACTTCTAAATTCTCTTTTAGAACAACCTATCTCTGGACACCTATACGTCTCCTCTGTATTGCATTTTTGGGAACCATAAAACACGATAATTAAGAAAGATATTCATGGTACTTTCAAAATGGTAGAGGATTTGATTTCTTGCTTATAATTGTGTTAGTCAGTGTTTGTTTTTAAAATTATTAGTTTTGTAAGGTGCTCAGAGTTTCTACAGGTAGATTGGCATATCAGTTCCAGGAATGCATATATATTTATATAGCAGTAATACACATTTTGACAGTGGAAGCCATAAGGTTGGAGAAGTGCAAGTTATCTTATAGGCTCACCTCTAATATGAAAAGAGCTATCCTTTGAGTCCCAAAGGATGTAACTAGAGGCAAACCTTTGCATGAATATGTGGGGTTGGGGGTGAAGGCAGTGATGAGGGTATGACAGATCAGTAGGAAAATGCACATGCAGAGTGTAATTCTGCAAAAATATGTGTATGTCCTCCTTAAATCTTGCTTAACAGAAAACAGATTGCTAATGATCTTTTAATTGCAAAAATAGCAATAATGAATCAGACAACAGCACCAGTATTAAAAAGCCATTTGTGGTGCTGGTGGCAGAAGGCATAAAAGCCATCCTCCAATCCTGCAAACATCCCCCCTCCCCCACATTTGTTTTAAGCAAACTGAGAGGACCTCTCCCCCATAAAAAATAACATTAAAGTTCTGGATATCCCAGAGTGTTCCTTTGCATTTTCTCTAGCAGCCTTCCCCTCAAGTCATTATGTTAATTAGTGTTTGATCAGATGATTAAATTATAATTTGATTAATCCGATGTGCTAAATGCTCTGAATGAATGCATTGTGTGTTGCCTGAATGCCTTCCCTTTAAGAGCTCCTATTTGCTGAATTCTCCCTTCTCCCCTTATTTCCTCTGGTTATTGCTTTTTTATATTAAAGGCACTATAGCCTCTTTGATACGTTTTGGCGGCCCTTTGTGTCTTCCATTATTTTTTTTTCAAGCTTGAAATTGAAAAGCATGCTGCTGCTGCTTTTGTACAATGCACTGCCTATCCCAACACGCAGTATTAAAACATATATTTCACTGTTCTTATTTTTACTTGCATTATCTTAAATGATTATAAATGCTTACGAGCTGGCAAATTTTCTTAATTGTTGAAGAATTCTTGAAATTATCAAATGCATTTATTTGTTTTATGGATTTTTTTTATTAAGGTTACTTTACCGTATCCTGGGGTAAGACCCATTTATTTATTACTCAATCTGATGCAAGTTTCCTCTTTTACACCCCACTGTACTGAATTTATTCATCCATCATCTCTTCTTATTCCTTTTGAATACTAGTTAGAGGAAGGCAAAAGAATCTCCTGCTGTGTGAGTAGCTATCTCACCTTGAGACGCTGGATGTATCAGAGTGCCACAAAGATGGTCTATGATATTAATGCTCCTTCCTTCCTTCCTTCCTTCCTTCCTTCCTTCCTTCCTTCCTTCCTTCCTTCCTTCCTTCCTTCCTTCCTTCCTTCCTTCCTTCCTTCCTTCCTCCCTCCCTCCCTCCCTCCCTCCCTCCCAATTAATACGTCTATATATGTTTTAAATACCATGAATGGTGCATGTTGATTTTATGGTAAACTAAAATTTTGGAATAAGACCATATTTTGGAATACAGCCATAGGAACCTGAAGAATGCCAGCTGGGTGACTTTGGGCCACTCTCTCTCTCTCAACCCAACTCATCTCACGGGGTTGTTGTTGTGGGGAAAATAGGAGGAAGGAGTATTAGGTATGTTTGCTGTCTTGGGTTATTTATAGAAATAATAAAGGCAGGATAAAATCTGAAAAAAGAGATTTTTCTGGATATTTAACTTTAAGATCTCCTGGTATGATTTTGGACATTTGTGCATAGCCTAAAGTTTTAATGAACCAGCTAGAATGATATTTTTTGTACTATATGTATTGTATAGTTTAAAGCCATGTGTTATTTCTTATTCTATATTACAACCCTTTTCCACCCTCAATAAAGTTCTTGATCTTCTGAGTAGGAAGATACATAACAGAATGAACAAAGTGATACCAAAGCTGGTTTTCTTTTTTTGGCACCTGAGCTGCAGTAAGACAGAGTAATAAAATGGAAAGCTAATGTTTAATCCTTTCCTTAAACAACATTTTTTTCTGCAAAAATAGGACATGTTCTCAATCTATATAGTGAGAATTACTTCTGAATAAATGAATAGGATGGTAGGGTTAGAATATGAAATTGAAGAGAAATCCAAGTCAAATCAATATTTGATGTGACCACCCCTTGCCTTCAGAAAAGCATCAGTTCTTCTAGGTACACGTGCACACAGTTTTTGAAAGAACTTGGCAAGGTTCCTTCAAGATGGTTCCAAACATCTTGGAGAACTAACCTAACCGCAGATGTTTGGTGTAGGCTGCCTCAAATCCTTCTGTCTCC
The DNA here is from genome assembly GCA_023970755.1 of Azemiops feae. Taxonomy (NCBI): domain Eukaryota; kingdom Metazoa; phylum Chordata; class Lepidosauria; order Squamata; family Viperidae; genus Azemiops; species Azemiops feae. The sequence continues at coordinate 614,101 of JALGBA010003991.1, read as the reverse complement.
TCGTGTAATCTACGATGATGTTGAGATCAGGGCTCTCTGGGGGCTACATTGCTGCCTGCAGACACTTATTATTGTACCGCTCTTCAGTCCTTCAGTGAACAAACTGGCTCCTGCTACAGCCAAAAATTTCAAAATTTGACTCCTCAGTCCAGAGTATCTGCTGCCATTTTTCTGCTCCCCGGTCCCTATGTTTTCATGCAGAGTTGAGTCGCTTAGCCTTGTTTCCATATCAGAGGTATGGCTTTTTGACTGCAATTCTTCCATGAAGACCAGTTCTGGCCAGACTTCTCCAGACAGTAGATGGGAGTACCTGCGTCTCACTGGTTTCTGCCAGTTCCATGCTGATGGCACTGCTGGACATCTTCAAGTCAAAGGGAAGTAAGCATGTTGTGTCTTTCATCTGCTGCATTAAGTTTCCTTGGCTGACCCCCACATTTACAGTCCTCAACATTGCCCCCACCTTTGTGCTTTCTTCAAAAGAGCTTGAACAGCACGTCTTGAAACCCTAGTCTGCTTTGAAATCTTTGCCTGGGAGAGAGACCTGGCTAATGCACTGTAACTACCTTTTGTCTTGTTCCTGTGCTTAGTTTTGCCATGGTGTATGACCTGTGACATGAAACTATCTTCCACAACCTCTCCTTAGTAGCAGAATTTGGCTGTTCCTCACCCAGTTTTAAGCCTACTACACAGCTGTTTCTCGTTCAGTTAATGACTGTGTTTCAACCTACATATAAAATTGATGATACCTGCTTGGTATAATTGGTTAATCATATACCTGACTCTAATCCTACAAAATCCCTGACTTTGTGCAACTGTGCAAGTGTAAGAATTGATGCTGTTTTGAAGGCAAGGGGTGGTCACACCAAATATTGATTTGATTTGGATTTCTCTTCTGTTCATTTACTTTCCATTTTGTTAATTGATAAAAATAAACTATTTGTCAACGCTGCTAACATTGGATGTTCCTGCTTTGACAACTGATGAAAATGCAGCCATTTTCTCTATTCCTTTACAATGCTTTTCTTGCTTTAGAAATCAGGTGCATCAAGGGGGGGGGTGTTGGGATGTAAGCTTAGCTAGCCATAACATATCGCTGTGGTGGGAACCCAAGGACGAGCTGATAACAGTTTGGCCGGGCTGTGGAGTTGAGGAGAAAGCCGGCGCTTTAAGCTAATTGGGGAATGTGATTTATAACAGTTTATTGAGGGTGGGAATTGCACTTTGTTACTTTGTATTAGGGAGAAGGGAATTTAGTTTTTGGGTTCAACTATGTAATGCCGATACTTTGTTTCCCGAATAAAAGATTCTTTAAGGAAAACAATGCTTCGAAGTTCTTTTGAAGGGTTTCATGTATTGGAACCATGACACTATTAACATTTCTATTTCTGAAAGCGTTTCTTAATTTACAGCATTTTTGCACAACTGCCTAACACTTTTACACAGTACTGTAGTGTAGTGTACACATAGACATAAAACATAAAAACTATATATAAATATGCTAAAAATAGTTGAATCCAAGAATAAAATAGTTAAAACTAAAAGGGTAGGAGAGGGGCATTAGGGGCCTGACAAGCCCCATGGCTGTGTACTCTTCTGTGGGCCCCAAGCAAGTCAGCAGAGCCAGGTCTTCAACCATTTGTGAAAGGCCAGGAGAGGGGGCCTGCCTCATCTCAATATCTGTCTGTCTGTCTATCAGCTCAATATATACTGCCATCTTCTTATGCCTCCCTTCTTTCAAATCCTTCTTTAAAGCTCATCTTTTTCAGGAAGGCTTTAGTTGAGTCATTGTCTTTATTTTGCTATGCTGCACTGAAACCCATAACATAGCTAAACACATACAATAATCAGTTACATATTCTTTTTTTTTAAATCTTGCCTTCATTTTATCTTCCTCCCTCTGATATTTTTCCCCTGTCAAAATATAAACTCCTGGGGCCAGAAACCTCTTATCTTTTATTCTGTAATAAAAAGGAAATGCATAGTGACAGCATTAATAAGAAAGGTAAACATAATAAACAGTTTAACCAAGTATAAATGTCTGTTCTTTTTTCTCTCTTATATTCCGGGATAGGAAATAATGATGTATCATGGGAAAAACTATTTTCTAGGAAAACTGTTAGTTTGAATTGTAATGCAGTTCAGTAGCTTCAACTGCAATAGCAACCATGCCATGCAAATAGACATTTTTTTAAAAGATTGAGGGGTATATACTGGGAAAAGCTGGTCCTGAAATTAGTATTTTTAATTAATATTCCACTTCTAAAGTTGTTGCATTATAGGTATCTGGCCAGGTACCTGTCTTGCTTACTATTAAAACCTTGTTTAGAAGAAACTGAAATTATTTTGTCTAAAATGTTGGACTGGAATTGTCCTTCCTCTGTTTCTCTTTAACAATTTGAATCATACATTGAAAGAACTTGCATATGAGCTCCACAGACTCTGGAGTTACCTTACTTAATGGTTTCACTTCTTCCTCTGAGTAATTGTTCAATATGTATGAATATATTTAGTTTCAAATTACAAGCGTATTGTTGAGGCTCCAGAGAAAGAGGCTTTTTTCCCCCTTAGGGAGGCGAATGTTATTTAAGATAATACAGGTAATCCTCAACTTATAACAGTTCATTTAGTGACTGTTCAAAGTTACAATGGCGACTTACACTTACAACCATTGCAGCATCCCCATGATCACATGATCAAAATTTGGACGCTTGGCCACTGACTCATATTTATGATGGTTGCTGTGTCTGCATCATGTGATCACCTTTTGTGACCTTCTGACAAGCAAAGTCAATGGGGAAGCCAGATTCACTTAACAACCATTTTACTAATTTAACAACTGCAGCGATTCACTTAACAACTGTGGCAAGGAAGGTAATAAAATAGGGCAAAACTCCCTTAACAAATGTTTTGCTTAGTAACAGAAATTTTGGGCTAGGTTGCAGCCGTAAGTCAAGGACTACCTGTAGTTTGAATTCTGAATTCCAGTCTCAAATTATTTGCAAGAACAATAATCATCCTGATCTATTACTTAACAATAGTTATTTCATCAGATTATATGAACACTTTGCATCCCAACTGGCTGTTATAGGAGCTGTAACTTTAAAAACTCACTAGACAATCATCATTCCAGAGATAATTTGCTCAGTGCCTTCAAGAATGACAGCACTTCTAATGTATTGCCTTCACTGGAAAACTTGGGATACATTCAGAAGTGTATCTGCCTTGAAAATGTTGAATTGTATAGCACAGTCAAATATCAGCACAGGAAATGTTTTATGCTATTTTGTATTATGTCACAAACTGTTTTATAATTTTATGTGATAAAATGTTTTATAAAGTTTGCTAAATATTGACTCTATGGGAGTCATGGATCCCTGATTTTGGACATAAGTCTGTAAGTCAGCCCGTTTGAGGTACCTTGATTGAAAACTGTCCACCCTATGATATGTTTCCATCAGTTACAGGAGAGTTTTAGTAGTACAGTATATGCACATGCTTGCTTTTTTTGTCCCACATTTGTACCTTATATTTAGATTATAAGCCTTGTCTTTTTAAAAACATTTTAACTTGTATTCTAAACCTTTCTGAAAAAGTTTTCAGTTGTCATTTAAAAATGAAGCTAAGTGCGTTTCAAATAAATAAATACATGGTAAATGATTGGCTTTTTGAGTTTAATATAACATCAAAATTATTTACAAATGGATGCAATGAAGCTGATTATTATAATTTTGAAAGAGGTTCTAAATTGTACCAGTATCTTTATGTCATTTCAGTACTATTCTGAGACATGAAAAACAGCTGGTGGATCTAGGAAATCTCTGAATGTTTTGTTTCTTTATTCTTAGAGGAAACTATTTTCCTAATTTATATTCGGTTTTAAATGTACATAGCCCTTTTCAGTTGTTGTTCTTGTAATAATTTCAATCTAGTGACATAACCCATTTCATTTTTCACTTGGAGACAATAGAAACATTGATTTTAGATCATTCAAATTAAATAATCACCATCTGATAGATTATCTTTCAAATTATATGTGACATCTTCCTATGTTAAACATAAAAATAGATCAGACAAAGAGACACTAGATACAGTGGTCGGCTTTTTGTTACAACTGATTTGGTTTTGATGGCACATATGAATTTAAAGGTAAAGGTTTCCCCTGTCCAATCATATCTGATTCGAGGGGCCGGTGCTCACCTCTATTTCTTAGCTGAGGGAGCCAGCATTGTCCAAAGACACTTTCATGGTCATGTGGCCAGCATGACTATATGCCAAGGCGCACAGAAGTTAGTTCATATTAAATTTAGGAATTTAAAATGGATTTAGGAGGATATTAAATGGAAAATAGATCTCTTGGGTATTTATATATTAATCATGTTCCTTTTTATTTTTCAAGATATTTTCCAACACAATTTCAACTATACACAAAGTTTTATTTAGTCTTAATTATTTTGAGGTAATTTTGATTGTAGGTGTATTCATGTAGGTACTTAACCTATTTCTTCTGTATTTTCTGGGTTTACTCAGTGTAGCGTTGCTTGTTGTTAGCATTTGTTCCACTTAGTTGCAGGGTCAACTTGCTTTGCACTGTAATAACCAATGCAGCTTGCAAAGCAGAGGTGTAACATGCACAAATGTTGGTGTTTATATATTTGCCTGTGCTATGCATTGTGCACCAACGAAAGCTTCCAAATGCTATTCAAGGGTAAACCCATGTAGAGCGCATTAGAATAATCTATATGGAAGGTGACCAGGGCATCAGTGACTGAGCATAGTGCTTCCTCATTCAGGAATGGATACAACTGGTGCACACCTCAAAGCTGTATAAAGACCATCCTAGCCATGACCGCCTCTTTGAGCAGGAGTTGTGAGTCCATAAGGACTCCAGATTGCATACCAGGTCTGTCTAGGAAAGTGCAACCCCATCCAAAGCCTAAGACAGCAAGATCTTAGATCGAGGTGGTCCCAAAACCCAGTCACAGTCTTGCGAGGATTGAGGCAAAATCTGTTGTTCCCAAGAAGTTAATAGAAGAAGAAATAGAATATAGATGTGAAATGAAATAAGAAGGTATTTTCTGGAATAATATGTTTTCTTTTAGGTATAATTATTTTGATAGGATTTAAACTTTACGTAATGAGTTAAAAAGGGTTTTTAGAGATGTGGATTGATTTATAAAATATATATTTGAAATAGAGTAGAATAAGAAATAGAATGTAATTGGGAAGTATAAAAATAGAATGGTTGGAATAATATGTATATTTTAGAAACAATTTTTATTTTATGAAATAAAGGAAATTGGGATACCTGAAGTGTAAACTATGTGTTTATTTAAGACTAAATTGGAACATGGTAATTGTAAGTTAGTTAAGCTTAAAAACAGGATTTGGCCTGATATAGGTGAAATATTATTGATATTTTTTTCTGATTGACTAAATTCTATTTAGAAATGTATTAATTCGATTATGTTATATCAATTGAGGGAAATAGAGAGGGAAACTTTAAAGAATTAACCTGAATTATATATGTATGATTATGCTTTTTCCTTTCTTTTATGGATGATTGATGATTGATGATTGATTACCGTATCTCCACGATGATTCCTAAGCACTTTGATGTAAAACCAAAAAAACCCCAATAAAACTTGTTTTAAAAAATAAATTAAAAAAATCTGTTGTTCCCCATCCATATCCCTACAGCCTCCAGGGACCAAGAGGGGATATTGGCAGCATTGCTGACTTCACTAGAGACAGAGCTATATAGCTGGTCATCATCAGCATACTGCTGATACTCACCCCATGGCTACAGATAATCTCAGACAGTAACTTCATGTAATTGTTAAATATGAGTGGATAGAGTACTTAATCCTTAGGACTCCAGAGTTTAGGGGCTGAGGATGGGATCTCTTACCCCCAGTCAACGCTGACTGAAACTGGCCACCGAGGAAGGAAGAAAGTCAACTCAATACAGTCCTGTCATCTCCTAATCCAATAGCTGGTCCAGAAAGATACCATGACTAGTATTGTAAGCCACTGAGAGGTTAAAGAAAATAAGGATGGATGCATTACTTCCGTTCTGCTCTTGTCAGAGTTCATCAAAATGCACAACTAATGCTGCCTCAATTCCATATTTGCCCTAAACAGGGCCACCAGTTGGCTGTCCACAGATGCAATAAGAGCAGAGAAGTACTGATGCTTTACCTGCCTTAGCGCCATAATGTAAGCCTTAATACTTATTTTCACCTGTGTTTGGTTGAATTCATTTTTTCTTCTCTATTCATAGCACCTTAGGTGTCTCTTAATTTGCTTCTTCTCCCTCAACTCTTCCTTAAACCACAAAAAGTGACAGGATCCATAAAAGGAGAAAGGCTGTACAAGCACAATTCTATCCAAGGCCTTGGTTGCCTTCCTATTGCAGGCAACAACCAAGTCCTCAGGTGGCCCATGCAGCACACCCTCAGAAATACCCTCCCAGTTCCCTTTAAAACCCCTCAGGGATGGACTGTACAGTATGAATAGCTCCTGTCTCCTTGCAGTGTGTGGCAGGTAACCCCAAGGTTATCAGGTTACGACATCCTGACTATAACAGAAGAGCCATAGACTGCTCCCCCAGTTTCAAAGCACATTGCCACTGCTCTATCAAGTGTCGCTGTATCACTCAGATGGATGGCATAAACATTTAATTAATAAATAAAACCAGATCAGATGTGTAATCACTGTCCCACATTGGGATCTGGATGAACTGGGATAGGTCCATGGCTGTCATGGTGGCTATGAACTCCTGACTCACTTCAAACTCTTCTCCCAAGAAAGGCAGATTGAAGTCAGATTGTTGCCAATTGGGAAATGGAGTAAAGGAGCTCAGGCAGATAGGCTGCTATATAGCAGAGAGATTGGTACAATAACAACAGTCCCAACTGATCTCTAGAGCCCAACTTAATAAACAGGGTCTCATATCCACTAACTTGTGGAACAGCTCTCTCAGAAGCCGTAAGGGATTCCCATATGATAATTGCTGTTGTAATTATATATCATGACAAATATACTCATGTATCATAGATGTTTTTCAACTTTTTAAACAGGCAATCAAAACCTCTACAAAGCTGTCTTATATTCTGTTTAAAGAATGTATTACATTTTTTTAAAGCAAATTGAGGATATTGTATTTTTGGGTTGCATTCCAAATTATACCAAGAAAAGTTTTTTTTTTTTTTTATAACAAGTTTTATTGAATTTTTTTGTTTTACAACCAAGTGCTTGAAACTCATTGTGGAGATAGGGCACTCCATGAAACAAAGTAAAAAATATAATCATACATAAACAATTTGAATTACTTCTTTAAAGGTTCCCTCTCTATTTTATCAGTCAAGAAAAGAAAGAAAAAAACACACAATATCAATAATATTTCCACCCGTTTTCAGGCTTAACTAACTTACAATTAACATATTCCAATTTGGCCTTATATAAACATATAGTATACAATTCAGGTACCTATATAGTATAGATTGTTTTTAAGATATACATATTATTCCAATTATACAGTTTATACTTCTCTGTTAAATTCTATCTCTTATTCTATTCTATTTTACATACATATTTTACAGATAAACATAACTTTAAGTATTTTAAAACCATTTTACATTTTAGCCTAAAATAATAAAACAATAATTATTTCTAAGATAGACTTATAATATACCTAATATATATATATATATATATATATATATATATATATATGTATGTATGTAGGTCTTTGGTAATTCGGGTTTTCTCCCGCGTAAAATTGAAAGTGTCTTGGCGACGTTTCGACGAAGTCTCATTCGTCATCTTCAGGCTGGTGTCTCTTCGGCCTCGTGCTTCTAGAAGCAATGTTTTTTTGCTTCTAGAAGCACGAGGCCGAAGAGACACCAGCCTGAAGATGACGAATGAGACTTCGTCGAAACGTCGCCAAGACACTTTCAATTTTACGCGGGAGAAAACCCGAATTACCAAAGACCTACATACAAACACTCGTGAAAACCTCAGAAAACATATATATATATATATGTATGTATGTATTTTAATATTTCTCAACTATATTCTATTTCCTGTACTCTATCAAATATTTTTATAAATCATAGTTAAATGTTTCACCAATCTCGATCCAACTCCTAATTTTAGATTTTCCAATTTTCCATCTTGCCATTCCAGACCATAATCAAATCAATAATTTACATCAATATTAACTCAGATCAAAGTCTTAAACCTTAGAAATCTCAAACATATTAATTCAGTCAAAGTCTCTAAAAGCCATTTTTACCCGTCAGATAAAATTTTAACTCTCACTTTTAAACCTAATTCTAGCTTTCTTTTTGTGCCAAGCAGGTTTCCACAATAGGGCCTCTAGTTCCTCCCATAGTATTTGGCCATACACATTTTTCCACAATTGGATCCAATCATAGTCTTCTTCTCTTTTTTCCAATGTTGTCTGCACTATGTAATCAGTCTTAGTCAATATGGTGATTATTCGTTGTTCATATTGTCAGCATTTTTAATGTATTTGAAAGTCTATTCCTGTTGCTTTTAGAATTATAAATGTTTTAGTTGAATTCTGCCTTTGGTCATCCAAAGTCTCCATCATTTGCATATAAAATGTAGCATCTTCCTTTTCAATAGATTGTAAATATGTTTCCTCCATATCATTAAGTTGTAAATCTGGTTGTGTGTCATGTCCAGTAAGTTGAAATTCAGTTTTTAACTCTGGAACATCCCTTTTCCAAAGCATTCTAAAATGTTCTTTTAATTCCTCCTTCGTTTCCAAGATTTTTTCTAGTATAAGTCCATAGTTAAGCTGTGAGTGGGATTCCATTCTTCATTTTTTTTTTAGTGAAATTTCAGCTTAAAAGCTGAATTGCAATTTTATAAAATGTAAAATCCAAACAGAAATAGGAAAAAGCAAGTACAAAAATAAAAACAGCAAAAGTCCCAATCAATGTTATGAATACCTAATTTATAATCCAAGGAAATAATAGCAGAGGGTGTCTCAATTATTATATTGTGATCTTAAAGCGAAAAAATCCATTTTTCAGGAAAGTATACTTTGTATTATAAAATCAAAAACAACAGGCAAAAACTTAAGCAAGTTCCAAAAGAGATACAAGCATCTGGGCGTCATGCCAAGTGCAGGGAGTAAAAGTTCAAAATGGTTACAATGTTACAATAGCGCTGTCTGGGCTTCACGCCAAGTTCAGAGTTACATTGTAACCATACAAGCCACATAAATTCGCCCAGAAGCCGTAGAGTTTTTTTTTCTTTTTGAAGTAGATAACACTGCTCAGAAGGGGGGGGAGAAGAAAAACACTCCACCCCCCTCCCTAAAGGTTTCCACTTAAGCTGAAAACAAGCAAGCAGAGAAAGAGAGTCACAGTAAGGATTTTTTCTTCTCTTTTTTCTTCAGGATCCCCCGAATTCCAGCAGCTCAAATAAACAATACAAATTAGTTATTATTTTTTTCCGCAGCTCGTTTCCCCGAGTATTCAAACGCTGCTTTCTCAAAGAGGGGAAATAATTTCTAAAAGCTTTTCACAGGGAAGTGAGTAAAATATCAAGAGGGAAGGAAAGGTCTCACCCGGATCTTCCACGGTGGTTCTTTTTGCTTAGATGTTGCTGTGACTTTTGGCTGAAGCAGCTGAGTGATCGGCCATGTTACTGGCCGATCTTTTCCCCGTCGGCCCAAAGGTGATTGCTCGGATCGCAGAGGGAGCTGCCGCTCCCTCCGCAATCAACGAGTGCCCTCCTCTACGGTGGTTGCCTCTCCGGGGCGACTTTCGACCCTGTCCAGGGTCTACCAGCGGGGGGAAACCGGCCGGCAAAGAGAACATACTCTTTGAACGACTGCTGGCGCTGCGACCGGAACCGGAAGTCCCAAGAAAAGTTATTCATGTACTTTATCCAGGAATGATGCCAGGATAAAAATCTGTAGTAAGAGTGATTTAATTGTGACTCTCTGTTTGTAAATTCTAGTTTCTTTACAATCCAAACTGGATTAAGCTTCATTTTAGAAATTCTTATACTGGAGATCAAATCAATGAATTTGTCTCCCCCCCCCTTGTGTTATTAACATAGGGAAAGAAGCTTCTAGTTGTGCCAGCTGGATTTTAGCTATTACTATCAATTACTATAAAGAATGGAACATGACATATATACTTCTTGTCCAATTTATCTTCATAACAAGGCTGAGAAATTGTGGCCAAACTAAGAAGACAGAGTAAATTTCAAGGCTGAATAATGCTGAATGGGGACAGCTTCAGAATTACCATACTGTTTTGGTACTGAGAGAGGGCATCATGCTAATAGCAATAGCACTTAGACTTCTATACCATTCCATAGTGCTTTACAGCCCTCTCTGAGCAGTTTACAAAATCAGCATATTGCCCCCAACAATCTGGGTCCTCATTTTACTGACCTTGGAAGAATGGAAGGCTGAGTCAACCTCGAGCCCCGTCAGGATTGAACTCCCGACTATGGGCAGTGTTAACCTGCAATACTGCATTCTAACCACTGCACCACCAGTGCTCCTAAGCTGCAAATATGTGCTATTTGGAGGAGCTATGGACACAAATTTAATCAGAAGTATCATGCCATACAACTCACATTGCCATGCTGTAAACCATTGGTTCAATGAAGTATATCAGCCCAATTACTATTGAAAAGTACTCTTGAGTTTGTTCTCAGTGTGGTAAGAGGTAACCTACAGCATTATATTCAGCACAAATTACTGTTTATACATTTTGACAATATAACTGGAAAATAAAAAGCTTTTTTTTCCTTAACTGCTCTTGTTTCATAAAAAAGAAAACCTGTCAGAAAATAATAAAATATAGAAGAAAGTGGGTGTTGTTGAACCATTATAGCTTTGGATTCAGATCCTCCTAGGATCAATTTCTTGTTAAAATGGTGTTTTAACAAATGAACCTTTATTTTTGCTTATTCATTTGGAAATAGTTCTGTTTTTCTGTGATTGTCTAAATTTGGCTTGACATTTTTTTCCAGTTAACTAGCAGAGAACATATAACTTAGTTTTCCCTTTTTAATTACACAGTTGAGATAATGCTTTGCATTTTTCATGGGCTTTTGGGTGACACAGATTCCTTGAATGTTTTACATATGTTTGTACTTTGTTTTGACATAAAACATCTTTTTCAAGGTTTAAAGATAGATTTTAATATTAAAATAATAAGAGCATTCTAATTTTCAGAATAGTACACAGTAATGTATAAAAGTTAATCATAACCAACTGAATAATAAAACATCCAAGAAAATAGCACTTAGATACAAAATTTGCTAAACGTATCAAAGGCAAAAATGGGATAAGTTCTACATCCCTTCTGGAACCAGCAAAGAAGTGTGGTTGTTGATCTTGTAAGAGAATTCATTGTTCAACTCTTGGTACAAAAGATCCAAAGGCACCATGGCAACCATTATTTGATATCGAATTGGAATTCAGAATAAGAAGAAGCTGGCATGACAGAAAATTTAAGAAAGGTGTTCTCTGAGATACGCAATTAAATGCATTTTCAATAAATGCCAGGACCTTGAAAAGAATCTAAAACAAAAAAGCACATGGAAGAATCTTGGATTGGAAAATTAGGGTATGGCAAAGAAGCTAAAAGCAGCACTGAAGGGGAAAAGGAAGTTTGCAACTTTTTCCTGAAGAGTTTGTGTATTAAAATGAAAAATAAATGATATTTGTAGTGACCCAATATATCTTGGAAGAAAAATATCTAGACCTATGTTGTCCATCCCCAAATAGTGTTCTTGGCAGTGCTGTAGTCTGGAATCAACTCTGGTTAACTGCATTGATTTAACTAAGTTACCAGATCTTTAGTGATGCAATTTATGGCTCTGTTATTACAGAAATGTGCTAGGCATCTGATCATTTGTAGAGTGATGACACTGACTCAGGTTGCAGATTCCTGATGGTAACCTAGCAGCATAGGTTAGAGCAGACATGTCAAACACAAGGCCCAGGGGCTGAATGCGGCCCGCGACGTGGTTTCATGTGGCCCGCGAAGCCATCCTGAAAACAGTGAGGGAATGGCCCCCGCTGCCTTGGCCCCGGCCCAGGCCACCCGGGAGCCAATGTACAATTTTGTGGTGGCCATCTATGCTGAAACACATTCAGTCTTAGCTGAAACACATTCAGTCTGGAAACAGCAAGGGACCGCCCCCTGCCCCCTGGGCACGCGCTGGGGAGGTGTCACCCTTTGTGAGGAATGAAGAAATGCACCATCGCCTGGAAGTGGCCAGTAAATGGCCCTCACCTACTTCACATATCCGGCTTGATGGGCTCTGGGGGAGGGGTTTCAGCAGGCTCTTCCAGTGGCCCATGCCTTGACGCTTGCCCTGGTCCCACCCCCTTCTGCCAGAGACCCTCAGATCTGTCCCACTCCTGCTCAGGCCCCCACAGGCACCCTTGACGCGAACGATGTAGAGCTGGCCATGCCCACGCAGTAGGCTACACCCACTCCAGCCACGCTCACCCAATAGGCCACGCCCACCCTGGCCACACCTACCCGGCCCCCTGAGGGCAACCGCAATGCTGATGCGGCCCTTAATGAAATTGAGTTTGACACCCCTGGGTTAGAGTTTGCAGTGCTGGTTTGCAGATAAATGTTTGTGTGAGGACTTTTCATTCTTTTAAAAAGAATGAAGAGTTCTGGATTATTTCAGGTGTCTGATAGAAATAAGATAGCAATCTAAATGTTATTTCTATTTAATTCAGAAAGAAAGGCTTTATGCAAAAAAATTCTAAGGTATACAATATTTAAAGATGTGGTTGTTTAAAAACAAGCCATGATATGCTAATCTGAATCATTATCATCATCATCGTCGTCATCATCAGGAATATCCTATGTAGTACTGAATCAAAAATTTTCACTTCCTGTATGACCAAAGATGATACTCCAAGGTACAAAGGGCAGAAATGCTGAATAGCTTTGATATAATGTCCTGGTGGGAACAGAGAAAGCCTAAAACACTTTACCAAACCTGAAGGATCTACTAGATCCTCCTCACCTCAATAGAAATTATTGGACACTAGAAGAATGTAGGGTTTGCTGGATTATTTTGATGATAAAAAGATGATTAACATTTTTGGATTTTCAACAGAAAGTCATTTTTATGTAAAGTGGAAGTAACTCATGCCAAATTTTGGGAAACACAGCTCTCAGACTGCCTCCGTATGCACACAAAAATGGCTGTTGAAGTATTTTTTTTTCTTAAGAATAAAAAAAAGGGACATTTCTAATGGCAATTGAGTGAACAATGAAAAATTCTTATGTATTCTATGTATCTTCCTGAAGCTGTACTTAAGGTTGCAAAGATTTGTAACAGTTGAAAATAGCTCATTTGGATATGAAATTTGCTTTATGGTAATAGGTGGTCTGCAGTTTCTCCCATGGCTGTTACCTTGACTGTGTGTGTACGTGTGCTGCATTATATAGTGTTTGTAAAGCACAACATGTTCCAAGAGAAGCATTCTAAAAAATCTAAAGAGATGCTGGTGTCTTATTTTTCTAATGACTAATAGCAAAGCTGGGACTATAGCTGGAAGCCTCCAGGAAATGGCAGTGATTGTACAGCCCTGTATCTTTCTGAAGCTGCTCCTTCTTGATAAAGAATTTCTTTAAAGCTAACATAAATCTCCACAATAACCCATCCTGCTGAATAAGAAGCTTTCTTGTTTTACCATGGTTCTGTCAGTTTCTGGGGGTCCTTTGCCTCTTCCTTATAGTCTGTGGTATCTTCAGATTAGGTACTATGAAGGCTACATCTACATGAGGATTCTGTGTCAGGATTAAAAGCAGTCCTGGATTTCTGAGACTCCCTGTCAGCAGTGCTGGAGGCCTGAATTAATCCGCTGTGCTTTTTGGTGAGCAGAGGGAGTCGGGGAGTGGCAGGGATGGCTCAGTTTCCCTTTTCCAGTGATTGTCTAACTCTAACCCAGTGGTGGTGAACCTATGGCACGTGTGCCAGAGGCGGCACTCGGAGCCCTCTCTGTGGGCACACGTGCCGTTGCCCCTGCCTCGCCTCCTCCCATGACCCCCTCCTTACCAGCAGCCCC